>WBZZ01004628.1:0-72500 GCA_019918135.1 Paulinella micropora
AACTCAACTCCTTCCGTTTACATGTAGACTCGACTCATTTCCCCGAAATAGCCCTGACGCACACACTGTCCTACGTATTGCACGTTATCTTCCCGACGCGCCGAGTGCGTGACATAGTCGACAACGCTCCGCTGCAGCAACAAAAACAGCTGGTGGCCCACAACTCCCGACCCTCGACCAGCAGGGCCCGCCTTGGCTCTGGCCTCGGCCACACTGGCCGGCTGCGCGGCGATAGCCCCCCCTGCTCGGGCACGCGCCGGGCGGGCCCACTCCTGCACTTGCTTTGGACAACCAGCGCGCGCGAAGCCGGCGTAGTCCTCATTCGCGGCTGCCGCCAAGCAGTGTGCCTCCAGCAGGACGCGGGAGTTTCCTTCCTTGGCGGGCAGTGACCAGCGATTGGGCGGCTCCTCCGGGTAGGGCAGCCGGGCATAGAAAAGCATGTCCTCGTGCGCCCACTCGGACTTGGGGGAACAATTTAAGTGTGGCAGGTACATGTCAGTCACACCTTGCGTTTGCACGCGCACCTGCTTGCCCTGCAGCAGCCCGTCCTCCCCGCACACCCCCATAAATCTCCACAGTACCTCGCCCGCGCCCGCCGCAAGTGGCTTGCGGGGATCCACTCGATCCCAGTTCGTGGCCACGTTGGTCACCAGCGGCAGCTCCCCGACGGCTCTCTGCAGATCGCTACGCTTCGCGATTACTATGTCGCATGTCTGCACCTGGACCGCCTTGTCACCGCTGTAGGACGTGACGGCCGAGCCAGGGACTTGTCGCGCCGGGTCCGCTTGGGTCTGCGCCACGCAAGTAATCACAACTTCTCCGCATTCCACATCCTCGGGCCCCGCCTCTCCAAACAAACTCCGTCTGCTGTCCATGGCCTAAAGAACAAGGAATAAGGGCCAGCTTTTTTTTGCTTGGTTCCTAGCCAAGATTTTTCTTTCTTTCCTTGGTTCTTCTTAGCACAAAAACAAAAAAGGCGAAACATGCGCGAACCTCAGGAAGAGGAGGGGCGCGGGGGGGGGGGATTGTATGTGAAGAGAGAGAGAGGGAGGGAGAAAGGTGGGGGTGGGGAGTCATCTGGCTGTTCCCTTTTGTACACTTGGGCTCTCCCCCCCCCTCCCCCCCTCTCTCTTTCTCAAAGTTGTGGCTTGTCTAAGAGGCAAGGGGGGCTGGGGTGGAAGAAAGGAGGGGAAGCCCCGTCTTTGCAACGGGGCTCATGTCCGACAGTTCTGCTGGAGCCGATTTCAAACAGCTGTTAGGGCGGATAGTCACCGAGTTGCAGAAAAACCCCAAACCCCTACAAGCACGGCTTCATGTAACACAACGTCATTTGATCTTTGCGCGCGGGGCGGCACCGGAGACTGTATTTGGCATTCGCGCCTACGAGCTTGTTCCAGCCCTAGAAAAAGCTCGAGAAAAGATTCTCCTCCAGGTGCAGCAAGACACCAAAAGCTTGGCCTTATCCTCTGCTGTGCCCCGAACTCTTTGTCTGCAATGGTTTCCCTCCTCAAACGTTGTCACATAGAGGAAAGAGGATCTCACTCTATCCTCTCTTAGTTTCTCTCTTCACTAGTCAGTCGACTGAAGGAGGAACAGAACTCAAACGAACGAAAACATAACATAGGAGCTGACACTGTCATCCTGTTATTTACTAATACGACACCATGTCGACAGAGACCACCGAGGTGAGTGAATATTTGGAATCACAAGAACAAGAAGAGCTAATGCAACAAGAAGGAGGAGGATTGAATGAAGGAGGAGATGATCGGATGATGGAGGAGGACAAGAAGAAGAAGACGCAGGAGGAGGAGGAGTAGGTAGAGGAACAGAGATTAATAGACGAAGAGTAACAATAGGAGTAGGAGTAGGAGTAGGAGGAGGAGGAGGAGAGGGAATGAAGGAGGAGAGGAGGAGTAGAAGAGAGCTGGGAGGATGTAAGAGAATATGAAAGAGACGAAGATGAAGGAAGGAGGAGGATTTGAACAAGAAGAGAGGAGGAGGAGCATATGGTAATCCCATACCACCTGCCACACAGGAGGAGGAGACGAAAAATGATCGACTTGATTCATATTGAGGGAGGAGATCACAGTGGAGGAACAACAGTGGGTGCAAGACCACTATGACCTCTCTAAAGAAGAGTTTGATAACAAGATGGGGGGAGAAGGACACTATGTGTGGATCCCTCAGGATAAGAAGAGAGAAAGTCGTGCTAAGGATGTCTATATCCATTATCAAACACAGCACAGCTCCTCGGCAAACTGGTCTCAATCAAGAAGAGAGAAAGAAGATACAGCATATCAAGTTTGGGGACACATACCCACCTTGAATTACTCGATGCTATCTTTGGGGTGTACACCAAACCCTGATTTGGGAACGTTCATACGGCCCACGTGTGAGGGTTACCTCCAGTACGCAAACCCAAGAGCAACGGCCAGATTCCTCGCGACTGGTCAGGAGGCAGTCGATAACAAAAATGAAGACCATCTGGGTTCGAAAAACTCGATGGGTATTTCATTTTTTACGATGGAAATGAAGGCCTTGGAGGAGGGGAAGGCAGAGATGGAAAAAAGCATTAAGGCAGCAGGAGAAACTCATCCTGTGATTGATGAGTTAGATAAGACCGACAGATACTGACCAAGATCAGACTGTTGATGGGTGCGTTACTGCACAAGGAGGCGTGGAAGAGATGGATTCCTACCAAGGATCACTCTGTCCTTAAAACAACACAGTGCACCACCGGTCGCCAATAAAGCAGGTGTTGACCAATATGTGGAGAAATATAATTTTCTCAGATCTGCTTCTGAATTGGTGGCCTTTATCACTCATGCTCAAAAGCTGGTGATATCTGAGAAGAAGAAGGCGAAAGAGAATGAGGAGTTCGAGAAGAGATGAGACTGGAAAGAATGAAAGCAAAAGTGAGTGGTGCAAGCACCCCCTCCGACATATTTCCCCACCAGCTCCTGCCCACCAGCCCCTGCACCCCGGGCTCAACTACGGTGGTGGTCACAAACACGGAGAAGAAGGACAGACAAACATCATAAATGCCTTCAAGGGGAAGAAAGGAGGAGTGGCAAGTCTCATGCTCAAGACGAGCTCAGACAAAGACTCTGATGCTTCGCTTTTGAGCAAGCTCAAAGAGATCAATGCCTGCATGAAGGCTTTTCCTTGCGACGAAACGCAGGAATACGAGGCCCTTGTTACTGTTTTTGACCAATCTCTAGTCTCGGAGGATTCGATCTAACACAGTACAAGTTTTTGAGAAAGAAGGAGGAGATTAAGAGAAACAATGCAACAGGCCTAGACGCTCAGTGTGAACTGGCGGTGGCCACACTCATTTCATATTTTCAATCTCATGGATACCAGCATCTCTGCACTGGTACTCTCATAGGATTTGAAATCTTTGAGACAGTGGCGATGAGTTTGAGGAGTGCTGTTGGCTTGGCGGCGACCCTTACGGAGGTAGTTTCCTCCTATGGGCTATTCTATGGCCGCAAGTCGATCATCCTCTATTTTTTTCGGCGTTACACACAGCACCCGAGCAAGCTTACTCACTCATACAACAATGCCGACGTTTAGCTCAGTGAAGTCCAAGAACTTCCTCGAGACACACGTGTTCGAAAATACGGTTCAAAGCGTTGCTCCGCAGCACTGTTTCAAGAAGTGATGAGTGCATGCTCACATGGACTCGCTCACGGAGGCACACATGGCACAGGCAGGCGGTGTACCTGTTGGCGCACAAGCCACGTACACAAACAGAGTTGCCGGTTGGAAGAGACAGAGAGAGCCAGACCTGAAGACCGCATGTTGGAGGTGGTTCGCGGGCTTGCCGTGTAAGGCAGAGATGGAGCACAGAGAATGCTCTTTCAATCATGACAGGCAGAACCCAATAGCAAGGGCTAACTTTCTAAGTAAGACGGAAGGCCATGAACTGGCCTTTTCCGGCTGCTTCAGACTGCCTCTACGAACGAAGGCTGGTATGCCAATCAGTGTGATGACGACGAGTTAAGAGAGGCAATTATTGCCTATATGAAGAGGATGGAGAAGAAGAAGGAGGAAAGGGAGAGACAAAAGAACAAAGAAGCCTCTCAAAGAGGACGAGGAGGAGGAGGAGAAGGACGAGGAGGAGGAGGAGCAGGACGAGGAGGAGGAGCATGGAAGGAGCCTCGAGGTGGCAGGGAACCCCTTATAGAGGAAGAGGAGTCGGGGATTTAATCCTCATGGAGGAAGAGCTTTTCGGCTCCAGCCCCCCCACCTAGAGGACTAGGAGGCTCATGGGCAAGCTCCAACCCAAACTTCGGTCGAGGTAAGGCTTATAACACTGCCTCGGACACCGATCCGTCATCCTACCCGGACGCTACTCAAGGTAATCGATTCGAGGTGGTGGAATGACAGAAGGGGGAAGGAGAGAGGAAGGAGAAAACCGTGAACTTTAACCCTAAATTCACAGTGTTTTCTAATGCTGTTGTGCAGACTGGGCCAACACTTCCTCTGTGTGAGAGCAAAGATGTGGGTATACAGAGGCTGCAGCCCCAAGGTAGCCTCATACCCGTTCACACATCACGATTACCAATGATAACTGATGCAAATAGGAAGGCGAAACTAGGCGTATCGCCTCGGCCAAGCAAACAATTACGAACAGACTCAATGTCAGCGATCGCGGCGGGCGGCGAGAAAAAAGACAATAAGTGCACTCAAGTGCCACAAGTCAATATCACTGACATAGTAAACGCACCGATACCGCTGAATAGTAAAAAACGTTAGTGAGGGGAAACAAGAGGAGAAGAAGGAGGAGATGAAAGACTTGGAGACAAGACTCCAAAATTTGGAACGCAAAGTTCTTGTTCTCGCAGCAAATCTACACAGGCCCGATGCTTTGTGTTATACAGAACTTTATTGTGAAACTTTGAAAACTGTATTAAAAGTTGGTAATGATACGATGGCGAATATTAATATTGTCGGCCGGAAGTTCTTAAATCGATACCGGGATTGGGTGGACGTAAATATGAAAAATTCGACGGGCGCTTTGAAGGGAGTTAGTAGCCGGACGGTCATCACGGGCATCATCACACTAACCTTTAAATTAAAATCCGCACGAGTATACCGCATGGACCTTTATGTCGTCCCCGGTTACCACGGATCAATATTACTGTCGTATGACCAATTGGCTACGATGGGGGCTGTGATTGATTGCGCCGCACGGCGAGTGATATATGGAGTAAAAAAGAGGAGAGGAGAGTGATATTGATCCCATTAACGCTACTGACTCTTATGAGGCTTATGAGCTGAGTCTAGCGATGGATCACAAAAAGATAGCCATCGTGCATGAGGCACTTGAGGTTTATGTTCACCCCCATGTCATAAGACCGGACGATCATCAAAATTACACGATAATGTAGTATATTTTCTATATAGTCTTTCCACAAGTCACTGACACTAATACTTGTGACTAAGTAGTAACTTTTATGACTAGGCGCATAAACGTCATTTCTAAGCTTCCGCACCGGTTTTATGCTTCAAAAACATTATATTAATAAATATGCTAAACAAACTCGTATTAATATAATTTCATGCATACTTCAAGTAGGAAGTGAGTATTAAATATGTATCACTAACGATTACAAGTGAGTGGCAAGTAGTCTCAAGTTAGTATCTGCCAGTGACGGAGTGATTAGTGTAAAACAGTGTCTCTCAACCAAGTTGAAGTGTCAGCTTCGGTACCGGTTTTATGCTTCAAAAACATTGTAAATATGCTGAACAAGCTAGTATTAATATATAATAATTTCATGCATAGTTCAAGTAGTATGTGAGTATGTATAACGACTATAAGTGAATGGCTGCCACCAGTAACCAACTTGAAAATTTCTAGTCACATTTGAATTTGAATTTGAATTTGAAGTAATATCATTAGAATTTAATCAATTAAATATAATTACGTTGATTTTGATGTAAAACAACATAAAAACTAAGAAAAACCAAGCTCAGACAAGCCAAAACCACAATCTAGCCAAAATATAGCTAACGGTCGAAAAACAGTTGTAACTGCTAGAAATTCAATTTTTTTAAAACTTTTTTGTTTAAAATAGTTAAAATACATTAAAATCTTTCATTTTCATGCTACTCCCATCAATTTTCAAAACCTTTAGACTTAGCTTAAGTGGCAAGTAGTCTTAGTGTCACAGTGCCGGACTAGTGTACAACACAGTCACTGACTCTGAAATCTAAGCTTCCGCACCGGTTTTATGCTTCAAAAACATTTTAAATATGCTAAAAAAACTAGTATTAATATAATTTCATGATTAGTTCAAGTAGTCAGTGAGTATGTATAACAATTACAAGTGAGTGGCTGCCACCAGTAACCAACTTGAAAATTTCTAGTCACATTTGAATTTGAATTTGAAGTAATATCATTAGAATTCAATAAATTAAATATAATCACGTTGGTTTTGATGTAAAACAACATAAAAACAAAGAAAAACCAAGCTCAGACAAGCCCAAACCACAATGTAGCCAAAATATAGCTAACGGTCGAAAAACAGTTGTAACGGCTAGAAATTCAAATTTTTTAAAATTTTTTGTTTAAAATAGTTAAAATACATTAAAATCTTTCATTTTCATGCTACTCCCATCAATTTTTAAAACATTTAGACTTAGCTTGCATGTTAGCTTGCATTATATCCGGTCGAAGCCATTAACATAAACGACAACAACAAGCAAGATATGACGCAGTTATCACGCAAATACTACATCAAAACCAAACATAAGTGTCATATAAAAGGGATAAGAGTAAATCAAATCATCCACAAGCAGTAAGCTTACACATAATACAAAACAAGTGATACAACAAACAACAAATGACGCTATGGCACGAAAACACTGTAGACACTGTCGACTATCGATGCTACTAGGAACACTCTGTCCTACTGCCTATCCAGGTTCTTTTGCAACGCTATGTCCTCAACTAACAATAAAAAGGCAGGAATACTCTCTCCTCTCGGCCGAACACTCTAATGCGGGCTTCACACCCTCAACGAAAACCTGTGGGGAATATCCTCTCACCAAAAAAGGACAAACGAGAGGGGGGTTGTTTCTAAGGTCCCAACACCCCCTCGTTTTGAATTTTCCTATCGCAGACGATTTTTTACAAAGTCTGTCGTATTAAGAGATTTCATCGTTTTACCATGTTTTTTCACGTATCCCCACAGACAGAAAACGAGGCAGATCGAAAAAACATTTGCTCATTTGCTCAAAATTCTGAGCATTCGTGCAAAAAAATAAAGAAACGGCAAATTCGTCCGCACTTTACGACATACCGCATTGCGATGACCATTTTTATTATTTTAGGGAAATACTACAATTCTAAAATTATCTTTTTCTTTTTGTGTCGTTTGGTTTCAATTATGTTTTCTGGTTGTATGTCTTCTTTTTTTAACTGTTGCTTTATTTTCTTCTCCTTCGTTATCTCTTGAACTTGTTCGTTAATTTGCTTTTGATCGTCAACTGGTTTTTCAAACTTAGTCTTTAATAACTCATGGGGGCTAACTAGTTCTTTATTAGATAGCACAATCTTAAATCAATTTCTACCCAAAACCGTATATATCTGCTTTGACTAAGTTCGTCCGCCTTTTGAAAATAGATTTCGTTGAACTTCTCGTCTTACCCTATCGCCAGGTTCAAATTCGTTAATACTTTCATCTCTTTCAATTTTTTGTTTATTAGTAGCTTTTCCTTTCAATACATCAATTAGTCTAGCTTTGATTGTTGGATGAAACCTCATGTTGTAAGCTTTGGCTATGTCATCAATGTATGAGACCAGTCAAAGTTCCCATTAGTTTCAAATAGTATGTCAAGCCACCTTCTAATAGTTCTAATAACTCTGTCGACTATCGCAAGTGCTTTGTGGTCTCCTACTTCAACTGTTCTGTGTTCAATGTTATGTTCATCAAAATATTTATTAACTGCTCCTTTGTATTCTCCACTGCTATCTGTTGTAATGATTTCTGGGATATATGGAATAGATTTCAAACCAGTATATACTTCATTCGCAGTTTTATTTTTTAGCGGTCTAACTTCTAAAAATATACTATTATTATCAATCCAAACCAACAGAAATACATATTTTTATTACCTAGTTTATCTTTTAACTTAGACATATCCGCTAAATCTACGAACACTTGTTTCAATGGTTCATCAGCTCATATCGTATTCCATTTCTTACTTTGTTTTTTCTGAAAATGTAATTCTAATGCCTGTTGATCTTTCAGTTCTTGTAATTCGTCGTCCATTGTAGGGACACCCTACGACCCGGAAGGTTCTAATACTTAATGACACCTAATGCTTTATCTCTATATATTAATCTTTGTTTTTTTTCTAGTTCAAAACAATAATTAGAACAAAACTCGTAAGTATAAAATCAGTCGAATGTATCATCAATTGCTGTAATCTGTCTGTTCGCTAAACACAGAGTTAATCCACACACATAGCAACTATTGAAGTCGTAATCACGATGATTATATAAATAGTCCATAATGTGTAAACGAACATCTAACGGTAGGTTCTTTATCTTGTTCATCTATATTAGAATTTTAAAATATCTTAGATGTATCATTATTTTCTTTTTTCGCTTTCTCAGGTTGTTGATTGTAAACATTAACTGATATGTTTGACTTCTTGCCCTTTCCTTTCTTCGGCTTAGGCCCTTCCTCTTCTTCCTCAGAACTTTCATTATCCTCACTTTCTTCTTCCACTTTCTTTTTTACCATTCTCTTTTTCTTCTGTTTAGTCTTAAGTTTCATACCTGCAACACGTCGTGCAACAATATCTACAAAGTCCTGTTCGACCTCTTCTTCACTTTCACTGCTTTCTTCAATCTAGTCACCATCTCTACCATCTATCATATCCCTCGCCAACTGCTTCTTAGTATTTCTTTTACATTCTTCACCTCTTCCTCCGCGAGCAATTTCTTAGCCCTTTCAATCTTTCTTTGCTTAGCCTGCTTCTTCTTCACCTCCCAACCCTTTTCAAGATTCTTCATCGCGACCTCTCTATTACCTCTCTGCATTTTATGACTTGTTTATATTAATATACAAAATAATATTATTTAGTTTTTATTAATAAATAATTTTTTGACAAATATAATAATGAGTCAATTCAAAAGTTTATTAGGTCTTAATGAGCTGGCTGTTGATAGTCTAAATATTAACCTTGATTTAACTAACACGAACATAGTGGGCTTAAACACAGACAGAGTACCAGAAGATGTCGACTCCGTAAATCTTTATTACACTGACAGCCGATTTGACACACGACTGGCTACCAAAAACACGGGGGGATATTAAAGAAGGAAGCAGTTTATACTACACAGAACAATGAGTGAGTGACAACGACGAGGTTAAAACCTCAACTCAACACCGCTCTAATACGAGTAATCCGCACCAAACCAGCTTAGTTAATCTGTTAGACACAAACATATTCGCACAAACGGTCGGCCAATACTTAACATATAATGATGTAGATGGCAAATGGAGAAATACCTACCTCGGATCAATTAACACACTATCTGATGTAGTTATAACCGCACCAATAGCCACAAATAGCTATCTAACATATAATTATATAAACTGGGTAAATAAAACCTTTCCGATAAATGTTGATGAATCAGGCAATATTAGTATGGGTGGATATTTAAACATAACAGGAGTTAATTTATTGAATGCAAAAGATGTTGATGATTGGATAACAGAACACATAGCGAACAATGCGAAAGTGTCCGCGGATAGTTTAATTAATACACACAGCGATGTATTAGTTACTGGCACACCCGCAGATAATCAATTGCTTATTTATATCACGGAACAATGGAGAAATGTGGCATCGCCTTTTCTGAGATTAGACGGCACCGTTAATATGGCAGGAGCGCTAAACTGGGAGGGTTTAACATGACAAATGTGGGCACGGTTGACAGCATTGATGTTTCTGCACTTGATGCTGCAGTGGTTAAACTAACAGGAGATCAAACCATAGCAGGAACGAAAACATTCAACAACCAAATTTCAATGGGTACTAATCTGGTTCCAACATTAGCAGACCATGTAGCTAACAAAAAATACATTGATGATAATTGTGTGAAATTAACAACTGACCAAACGATAGCAGGAACAAAAACATTCAACAATCAAATTTCAATTGATACTAATCTGGTTCCAACATTAGCAGACCATATAGCTAACAAAAAATACGTTGATGATAATTGTGTGAAACTAACAACAGACCAAACAATAGCAGGAACGAAAACATTTAGTGATAAAATAACAACTTCATTAATATCAACAATAAGCAGACCAATAATTATAGGAAACACAACAAAATCAACAAATGGGGCAACAGGAAGCTTAGAATTATACTGAACGGCAAGCAATATCGGAGGGGCACATTTACAAGCGATAACAACGGCAGATGCTTACCCCACATTTCAATTATTAAACTGGTCGCACGACAACATAACCTTAAACTTTGATTCTTATTGGGATGGCACTAACTGGAAATCAAGTAATGCTGGTTCAAATTTCCAAATATTAAAAGGAAACAATAAACTCAGTTTTAGCTATAAATCAGGAATACGGCAGGAAACAATATAACATGGTCTGAGGCGATGAATATAAGCACAGCAGGAGTACTAACGGCAAATGCGATAAAAGCGAATGCGGGAGTATCAACGACTACATTAACAGCGAGCGGATTATTAACAGTGGATGGATGTTGTAAATTATCTATTCAAAATAAAGTAGATGGAGGAAATGGGCAATGCATATTTCTTTGGGATACGGACAATCCGAGTTGGGGGATTTATATGGCAACTCCCGGAGCGAGTAAAAGTTTAATAGGTTTGGTCGGGTCATTAGCAGTAGCAGGAAATGATTTTGCTTTGTATGGCTTTCGTTGTAGAGTTGCTAACTATGCTACGATGGGTTTTATATGGGAGAATTCAGGGGAGCAACTATTGATGTCGTTGAATGGTCTTAATGGAACTTTATGGACAAACGGATTAATAACGGCAAGCGCGGGAGTATCAACAACCACACTCACGGCGAGTGGGGAGATAAAGGCAAATGGCGGATTAAACATGAATAGCCAAAATATTACAAATACGGGCTCGTTAAATGGTAGAGTCGTTTCGACTTTGTTTACAGAGCACGATGCGAATAAGGCGAAAGTGCCAGCCGATGGTAGCATAGAAGCACACAGCGATGTAGTAATAACGACACCAGCAAATGGTCAATTATTAACATACAATGGAACAAACTGGGTAAAGTCAACAGGGTCTCTGGCTTTTCTTGCTTTATCAGGCGGGACAATGACAGGGGATGTAAAATATGGGGCTTCTGCTTTTACTCTATACACAGCCCCGCAGACTATGACAATCAATTCTTTACCTTCTCCTTTCGTCGCTTCTGCTTCTAATGAATACTATCCAGCATATTATGCTTTTAATGCCGACCAGAACGATTATTGGAGCACTGCTATATACTATAATGACACGACAGGAGTTTATTCAAGAACACCAGCAACCACGAACACATGGGGAGGAACACCATACACAGGCGAATATATAAAAATTGATTTAGGGGCGATATACAAAATAAAAAATTATTATGTTAGGTCTTCGTCCGCTAACTTTATTGAAACAACCCCGAGCATTTGGTATGTAGGAACAAGTGCTGATAACATTACATACACTTTATGGGATAGCAGGAGCGGAGAGGCGTGGGCTTCACAATCAACTAAAACATATACGCCCGCTTCAAATGCTACTGCCAGATATGTCATTTTCATAGTAAATAAGACTGGAAGTGGAGGAACTTCATTTAGAAGTCAGCCACGTATAGCCAGTTTGTATTTTGATTATGAGACATTTAATTATGATAACGAATGTTTGAAATATCGCAGGCTACACATTAACAACGAGCGGAGCAATAACGACTACTGGAACCATAACAGCAAGTGGAACCATAACGGCTAATGCTGGATTAACAGGAACCACATTAACAGCCAGCGGATTAAGTACGGCTAGTGCTGGGGTATCGGGAACCACATTAACGACCAGCGGATTAATTACGGCTAATGTGGGAATATCAGTTGTAAATAGCACGGCAGACATAAGGGGGGAAGCGAGAAGCGGGTCTCACGCTACACCAGTAGGTTTATATGTTTCCGCTAATCTTGGCCCATCGTCTGGGGGTGTTGAATTCAGACACTGCAACGGGACACAAGGAGTTGGAATTGGTTATAATTCAGTATATGCTACGGGAAGCAGCGTAAATCAAGATTTAAATTTTTATGCGCGAGGGAGTGAGTCATTAATTGCTCAGAGTAATTTTTATACTAGTGCGATGTTAGTAGCAGATGGAGGAAGTAAGTTATCCATTCAAAACAACGTAGACGGAGGAAATGGACAAGGAATTTTTATGTGGGATACACCGGATAGTAATTGGGGTATTTATATTGCATCTTCTGGGGCGGGTAAAGCATTAAATGGAGGAACTGCTCCCGCCGCACTTAATAACGATTTCACCTCTCATGCTATCAGATTTAGAGTGAATAATACTTCAACTAATGGTTTCATATGGGAAAACGCATCAAATGCTTGTAAAATGTCATTAAGAGCAGACAATGGTCAATTAGTCGTTCCGCTAAATGTTTATGTGACTTCTGATAGAAGATTAAAAACAGATATTAAAGAATGTCCTGGTTTAGAATTGATTAATAAACTAAATCCAGTCAGTTTTCGTATGATTGAAAACAAAACACTCTGAGAATGGGTATGATAGCACAGGAATTAGATGACATACTACGAGAATTAAATATGTCAGACTTTGCTGGATTATCTAAAACCCCTATTATGTTTCCATGTGAGAAGCAAAGAGCAGAATGTGAATTGAAAGGAGAATGTATCAAGCCACAAGATGTCAAAATGGTTGATACTGGCGATTATAGTTATACGATTGTTTATCCTGAGTTTATAGCGCCCTTAATTAAGGCAGTTCAACAATTATCAGAAAAAATCAATCATTTAGAAAAAGAAAATAAAACTTTACTTAATATATTACAAGACCAAGCAAACCAATTAGCAGAAATCCGAACAGTCGTTTTCCCTCCCAATGCCCCCTAGATTACACCCACCACCACCAATCATAGAGACGGAAGACCTCACACCCGAGTTGAAGAACCGTGTGCTAGATGTCCAAATTAAGCAGAAAGAAAAAAAATTAGACCACGAATACGAGGACAGCTGGGATTGCTGTTTGACTAAGCGAAAAACTGACAGCCGACTTATTAAATACTTATTTCAAATGGGTATAATTATCGCGATTATAACCCTTTGTATCGTGAGGCTATCTGAAAAGAACTTACCGTGTGAGGTTGCCAATACTTATGTAGGTATTTTGACCTTACTCATCGGCATTTGCCTTCCATCACCTTCTAGTTCAAAGAATTGAGCATTCAAACGAATAGATTTTATACCACGAAGCATCATTTGAACATATTAAAGGTTTAGCTTCATCAAAACTCACACACCAATCACTCATCGGCTTATACACACATCCTTTTTGAATACAATAATACAATAAATACAACTTTCATTCTTTTTTTCGCCGACCCTCGAATAGAAATCACAAGCGGTCCGAGCAGAAATATTAATTAATAAAAAGTTTATGAGCAGTAATGTAGAGGGCATCATGACAGACTATAAATACCAGAAGATTATTTTTCTGAGCAATGATTTTCCAGGCGGGGTTAATGGTAGCAAGACATTTGACAAAAACATTCAAATGAACTTTACACCGACTAGAATGAATGTTAAGTTTATTCACTATATGAATCATTCAGCCGAGACGAAAACAAAAATCCTTTATATGGACCGCATCGGGATTATCGGCACATTCGCAGACAGCACCACGGCAAACATTTCAAATCTCGGCTACAACTTAGGAGTAGTAGGCTGGACCGACGGGCAATACACTTTTAAAGTGCTTAAAACAGACAGCGGTAATATTGAGACTGACCAACTAGCTGGAAGAATTGTTATTTGTTTAGAATTTCTTGGCTAATATTTATATAAACGATGGAGAAAATCAATAATGTAAAGGTGAAACCAGTTAAGCAAACGGAGATGGAGACAAGTTGGCTAAAGGACATAAGTTGTTTGATGAGGCGTTCGCTAACATTTTTCTTCTCGCTAGCAAGAAGAGTGGCAAGACGACCGCACTGTTCGAAATCTTGAAACGAACGACCGACAAAAGGACCCGCATTGTTATTATAGCCAGCACGATACACAAGGACCACATTTACAAAGAAATGGTTAAGCACTTCAAGAAGACGGGAAACCCGATGGCTATATATACATATTTGAAAACGGACGGCTACAGTGTGATTGATTACGAGTTAGATAAGCTGAATAAACCCGATGAAGAGCAAGAAGAAGGAGAGATTGTACGGGATGAGAAAGAGGGAGAACCGAAGCCGAACTCTGGACGAGCGTGATAACGGAAGTTTCGAGCCCACCTCTCCGCTCAGGATTGGAGGCGTTGAGGGTCGGTTGGGCGGGCATTTTCGCGATCAAGCAAGACATTGAGTAGGTATCCATGGCCGTTTCGGAACAGGCGATAGCGAACGGCTATGAGCCATACCGCCATGTGTCATTGTTGAAAACGGAGATAATGTCTTTGTCGTAGCCTTGCCACTCCCTGAAATCGGTCGGGGATTGTAGGTGGCTGGGGGCGATAGTAGCTCCGCCTATGGTAGGGAGGCGAGGGTGAAATATATGTGACGCCACTATCTGATACGCAGGGGGTAGTGGACGGTTATTGGGCACTCTCCTCAAGGGGCACTCCGAGGGCCTCCTTGATTTGGCGCAACTCGTCACCTTCCGCCGACAGATTGAATGGGAGATCGCGGCGCTTTCGGAGGTGATAGTTATTAGGCCCGATATGCCTGAACCTCGTCCGGGAGGGGTAGGCCCGCTCTCTCCAGGAGTCGGTAGTAGGCACTGATATCCAATTGTGACCATCGGAGCCTTCGGAGCTCGTAGGGTTCTAAGAGCTGTTTGGGCAGCGCTTTGATGCTATAGAATCGTAGCACATACGCTCTTTGTTGATCGGACAAGTTAGCACAGCCTGTGATGGTCCGAGTCAACGCCCACTGCTCCATGGTCAGTGATGTAGGGTCCCCCGGAATGGGTGTGTAGGGTACCACGTGTGGGAGTGGATTTTCGGGCCAGGTCGGCGGGCCCTGAGGAACTTCCCACGGTCTAGTAACTGGTTACTGCCATGGTCGTTCCCTCTCATGAGATTTGTGCTCCAGACACATATGTGGTCCCCATCGCTCTGGCGACATATATAGGTCGGGGTCAAGGATCCACTTGTGTCCGCAGTTATAGCTGCCATTGGAGGGCACTGGATGCACTCCACCGCAGGTCACTCGGAGACGGTTCTCGTCATGTGCCGCGTAGTTGTAGGATGGGGTGTGAGAGTATACCCCCCGCTCATCTTGGATTGGTGGAAGTGGCGGTGGTATGCTTTCCTCAGGGACGACCCCGTGGGCCGGTTCGTCCTCAAAATAGTGAGGTTCCGGTACCCAGTTGACCTGGTTGCCAACGAGCATATGCCGATATGGCTCCGCCGTTGGTTCGAACGGATTAGAACGACGATTGGTTGTATGTTTGGGCGCTGGGCATTCAAACCGTAGGCGGCGCTCTGCGTCCGTGATATCCGGGTACGGAGGGTATATGCGGTGCATTTGGCGTGACGCTGGGTCAAAGGTGTATCGGACGGATTTTTCGCACTCCTCGCTCGCCTCGTTCCCTTGGAAGAGGTGGGAATCCATTCCCCGCAACATGGTTTGCATCGGGATGCGATACGGCATCAACAATCGGTTGACGCGTGCATAGTTGACCCTCTGGGGCGGGCTGGAAGGGGAAGGTTTGGGCACCCCAATTTGGATTCCCATCGGATGAGACGGTAGATTTTCTGGCTTACCGGTCTATCCCCATGACAGTATACCGGTCGGTCGATCGGGCCGTATACGTACGGGATATCATCCTTTTTGTGGAAGTATGCCACAAATTCCTCTTTCCTGCCCCAGTGTCGGGGTTGTTCAGGTGGTGGGCAGCGATGGTGTTGATAATCCATGTTGTGAGGTGCGGGGACGAGTTTTTCCTCCTCGACCGGGTTTAACCCGTCGCTGTATTTGTCGGGCTCGGTTTTATCCTTGCACCCGAACCGCCGCCAATATTCACGGCGAGCCTTTAAGCGTCGCTTAGCTCGGTTGCGCGCCATGGCTTCAGCATCACTGTCCTCCCCCGTGGGTCGACGTCCTCATCCGTCGGGGGTGAGGAAGGTGTGCGCGCAACACTAGCAGGCGTTGCGGTTCCCTCCGGGCTCATGTGGGTAAGCTCGGTGTTCGAGTGATCGGAAAGAGTGCTGAGTGGGGTTCTAGGTGAGGTAGGGCTCGGTCGGGGTTGGGCGGGTCCCTCCGGAATGGTTCCGGCCCATTGGAATCCGAGTGTGCTGTTTTGTGTCGTTTGTGTGGTGGGGTGGCGAACCTGGGGCTCCGACATAGGTAAATCGGACGCAGACGGTTGTTTGGCCTCCGGCGGCGCCCCTGCTATCGGCTGGCCTTTTTGCCTCTGGTTCGATGCTTTCCCCTTGTCGACCGCGATGACTTGCATTAGCAAGTGTACCACCGCGATAACGCACATCGACACCACGCACGCTAATAGGAACGCTAGGTACTGCTCCAGCGCTGTTTGCATGCCTATAGGTGGCATAAGGGCTTGATTGTCGGTATGTCTGTGAGCCAAAATTATGAGCAAGGCAAGTGTGTTTGCTATGAATTATGGGATGTTTGTCGTCTTTGCACACTTGCTTACTTATGTACATGTTAACAGGGGGATTTGGGTGCGACGTGAGCCCTTGGATCCCTTCGCCCGTCCGTACTTAATGCCTCTGGATTATATATGAATCGGGCTGTCTAGGAATAGGGACACTTACGTTTGTTTTTGTTTGAAAAAAGTAGTCCTTGAGATTTTCTCCGATTTCTTGTCCTCCTTACTCAAATTGCTTTCTCCTCCTTCTTTTCTATATTGTATCTAGTATGAGGCACTAGGACCTACACACAGATAGTACTAGAGAAGCTAGAGAAGCTCTCCTTGAGAAGTCGACAGTCGGTCGGATAGGTTCTCAGACCTACTTTTGAGAACGATCAGAGATTTGTAAAAATACTCTGACGTATGTGTGAGATAATGCAGATAAATGCACAAAGTAGAAGGGTAGGGTGTTGTGCTCCTGTCCCTATGCTTGTTTGTGTTTTGTGTGTGATTCTTCACTCTTCCGTCCGCCTCCTTCTTCTTGGGTCTAGCAAGAACGACAGAGAGTTTGTATCTGATGTCTCCTTGTGAGCACACAGATATGGATTGGGCTAGAGGGTACGAGACACCTACTTGAGACCAATCAAATTATTTGTTTTGTAAAAGAGCTATGAGGGTTCTGTGTTGGAGTATTTGCTTTCGTCTGACGTCCCCGTGTGAGACAGGTCAGTGAAAATTTGCTCTGGATGCCCGTGTGGCAATGCAGAAAGAAATCACCCTAGTGATGTGGACTCCAAATGTAATGCCCCCAACGATAGCTCAGTAAAAAGTCAGTAATACAACCAAACACAGTCCTCAAGAATGAGAATGATGTCTCGTTGTATTAGCTCAGTGAAGCCGAAAAGGAAAACGGCAACAGACCAGGAATAAAATAGCATCAGGTCCAATCCGGACAAATAATACTGAAAAACAGGCTGGTGCACCTGTCACCAGGAAAAGTGTTCTTTTTACCTGCTATCCGGGGGGTGATGCCTAGATATTATGTTATGAATTGATTACACTACATATTCAAAGAGAAGACGTTCTGTTTCAGTAAGGTTTTTGAAAAAAAACACTATGACACAGGTTAATGAAAATTACTGGAAACTAGAGTGCGGACCAGTTCAAGTTGTGATCTTTCTATCTACAGTTTTACTTTTTTTTAAACCTTGTGGCTCGGAAGGAGATGGTTGCCCCCTTTTCAACTTTTTTAAAAAATGCTCACGCCGATCCGCAGGGACATAATAGGAAACGACAAGCCATTCCCCATGATCCCACCACGTTTTTTTGACTTGGCCTTTTTTTTTCAAGCTCTCAACTCAGGCGCAGTTCCAGGACATGTCCCCACAGTCGTAACGGCTATGAAAAAGAAAAAGAAGGGCTGGGCCAAAAGGGACAAGGGACGCCAGCGTGTGGCGTCTTCACAGACTTCTAAAAGACAAGCCAAACGTTGGACAATACTCAGAAAGCTGTGAAAAGACTCAAGGTTCAAGAAGCAAGAGAAAAGGGAAAGGAAGAGAAAGATGAAGAGAGTGAGTAGTATAGGGGGCCACTTTGGCGCAGGGTTTCAGTGCAGTTTCATCGCACAAACCACACTAAGAGCCGTTATTTAGTTTTGAGGCTACCTATTCTCTCTAAGTTCAAAACATCAATTTCATTAAAATCTCTCTTATTACGAATTTCTCTCTGGACTACTTTACACAAAAAGCAAAAGTTGTCCAGTGTCAGAGTTGGTGTAAGCAGAAAAAATACCGCACCAAGTGGGGCAAAATTGGTGTTATCTGGTATCAGGTGTGAGAAGTGTTTTTCCACTAAGAGCCGTTATTCATTATTTCGTCTATCTATTTATAACAAATACAGAAAGACAAAAGAAAGAAAAAAGGCTACCTTTGAATAATTATTTAAAGAAATAAAATATTTGTATTATATATAGAGAGAAATGACAACCTTGAAAATTTACAAAATCTTTAATGCTGAAGACCAAACCGACAAGGAATATTACATTGGAAGCACAATTCAAAAAAGATTATCAAGCAGGTTCAGTCATCATAAATTACTCTGCAAGAAAGGAATTAATAGAAAGTTATACAATCATATGAAGAATAAAGGACTTCAAAATTTTAAGTGTGTTTTAATTCACGAGGAAGTAAATGAAAATTACAACATTGATAAACAAAGGGCGGTTGAACAGAAATATATAGATGAATTGAAACCTACATTAAATTTAAATAATGCTATTGGCCCTAATATTACTGATGGAACAAGAGAACGTCATAAATTTGATGAACGAGAATTTAAAGATGAGAACGAAAGGAAACGAATTGAATATCAAAAACAATACCACAAGCAATATCATAAACAATATTATGAAAAAGAAAGTAAGAAAGTTAGAGAGTATCAAAAGCAATACTGGGCAATAAACAAAAACATTTTAAATTGTAAGCAAAAGGAGAGGTTTGATAAAATAAGAGAGAGTAAAAAATATTATTGTGAATTATGTAATTTTATAGGTGTATCTCAATCAGCACTTATTACACACAATAACTCCAAAAGACATATTTCAAAAAATGAAAAAATTTTAATTTCTATTTAAATGATTGAAAATTTATAAATATAAAAAATTTCTATTTAATATTTAATTTAGAAAAAAAAATTAACACACTGATATATTATCAAACATGGAGACACACACGTATAACGGCAAGGTCTACAGGTTGGATAGATTAAGGGAATATAAGATAAATTACGAAATCAAGTCTGTCAGGGGTCGGGATGTGCTATATATCAAACCGAAGGTAAGGGGGTATAAAATTGATACACCGACAGCCCAAAACTACTTGAACCAAGTAAGAGGTGCGGTGTATTTTGAGCACCATGCTATACCAATAGCACCACCTTTACCTACGATTGAAGAGAAAAAAGAGATGAAAGAAAATTACAGAGACTTGTTGCGGTATGGTAATTATGATATCATAAGGGACGACAGCAAGGAACACGAACTAGGAATAAATGAAAGCCGATATGCGGTAAGGATTAACGGCAACTTCCGATCATTTACGATGCGCGATGTAATAAAAATTATTGAGATTGTGTTGAACGACTTTGTAAAACGACAAGCACCCGAAGATAAGGTTAGCCTAGGTATTGAGTTTGTTGATTACTATGGAAAAGTATCAACAGGCTTGCACAAAGTTAATCAAATCTCGATTGAAAAAGTTTTAGAAAGATTGTCAGCAATATTTCAAAGCAACGAAAGTCTTTACATGGATGAGAACGGAATAAACTTTGATAAATTAAAATTTGTGTTGAAATCTGTTAAAATGCCGACTGGTGGGACAAGGCTACAGGTTTTGAACAAATTGGATATCTACAGAAAGCAAGGAGTAATCTGTATTACTAACAGCGATAACTTATGCTTAGCACGAGCAATCGTTGTAGTCAAAGCAAAAATTGAAAAACATCCAAAATTCAAGACAACACTAATGGGAAAAAGAAAGATACAGCAGGAAATGGCAAAGGCTTTACACGATGAAGCAAAAGTCATTAAGGATGTGTGTGGGATACCTGAAATTAATACATTTGCTAATCACATTAAATACAATCTGGTTATTGTTGAATTTCCTGACAAAGTCATTTATAAAACAGAACTACTTGATGCGAACGGAGAACGGCTGACTGACCTTTACATTCTAAAGACTGAGGGACATTACGATGCCATAACTAACATGAAGTCTATGCTAGGAAAAAAGAATTTCTGTGAGTTATGTCTAAGAGGGTATAAGGAAAGACATGCCTGCGAAGCCAAATGTAGTATCTGCGAAACCAACGGATGTAAGGGAATAAATGACAAGAGCCAGTGGAAAGAATGTGAGAAGTGTAATAGAAAGTTTCCAAACACTGAATGCTTTAATAATCATAGGACGACAAACTGCGATCTTAAAGCGAAATGTAAATCGTGCGGGCTGAATTACAGAAAGAAGGATGAGCACAAATGCGGATATGCGAAATGCCGAAATTGCAAACTAGTGAAACCGCTTGAACACCAATGTGAAATAGTCCAAAAAGAAATCTTACCGCCGTCAGAGCAATACATATTCTTTGACTTTGAAGCGACACAGGACACAGGCGAGCACATTGTTAATCATGCGGAAAGCCAGTATTACGACGGAAGGGGCCCCGCCCCTTTCCAAACCCTTGACGAAAAAGGTGGGGGTATGGTAGGGGGTAAAACCCCCTCCCCAGTAATTCACAAGAACATTCAAGATTTCTGTAATTGGGCTTTTGACACTAAACACAGCGGATTTACATTTATTGCGCACAATGCCCGCGGTTATGATTGTCAGTTTATTCTTAAGTGGTTGGTTGATAATGGGCAAACTCCGTTTGTAATCTATGAAGGTGGTAAGATTATGATGATGACACTTAAGAAGTATCGGTTTATAGACAGCCTAAGTTTTCTTACGATGCCATTGTCAGACTTTCCAAAGACATTCGGACTTACGGAACTTAAGAAAGGTTTCTTCCCGCACTTCTTCAATACTGCAAAAAATAGAAACTATGTTGGTGTAATGCCACATAAGAAACATTACGGCTACGACACGATGCGAGGAGATAAACGAAAAGAATTTCTTGAATGGTATGACGAACAAGTGAAAGCACATAACCACTTTGATATGGCGAAGGAAATCGGTGAGTATTGTCATTCAGATGTTGATATACTAAGAAAGGGTTGTATAGATTTTAGAAACCAGTTTCTAGAGTTTGGTATTGACCCTTTTCAATATACAACTATTGCGAGTTGTGTTATGGCTTTGTATCGTGCTAAATTTATGCCAGAGAATTCTGTTGCGATATTGAAAGCGGAAAAGCAAAACAGGATGACTTCTAGGGCTTGTGTAGAATGGTTAGCATACAGAAGCAGGTTAGACAAAACCGATATTAAACACGCATTCAACGGAGGTGAAAAAATGTTTCAACTCGGGCAATCTCGTGTGTATGTTGATGGATGGGATGAGAAAAACAAAACCGCTTATGAGTTTTACGGGTGTCATTGGCACGGATGTGATAAGTGTTGGAATAGCAATGCTTTGAATGTGAAGAAGAATAAGACAATGGGCGAACTATACAAGGAAACAATGAGAAGAGAAAAACAACTTAACGAACAAGCAAAAGTAATAAGGGTCTGGGAGTGCGAATGGAGCCTGATGAAAACCAGTGAAAGACTGGCAGAGGATACAAACGAACGAATTACTGAACAAGAAGGACTAAACCCACGAGAGGCAATGTTTGGAGGTAGAGTGAATGCTTTGAAATTATATTGGAAATCACGACATGATAATGAGTATGCGAAATATATTGACATATGCTCACTTTATCCGACCGTGATGTATTACGACCTTTATCCAAGCGGACACCATATAATTATTAGACCTGGAAGGGGCTCTGCCCCTTTCCAAACCCTGAACGAAAAAAGCGGGGGTATGGTAGGGGTGAAACCCCCTCCAACAACGAGGAGGAAAGAAAAAGTATGGAAAATAAAATTATAAACAGAGAATATTTCGGAGTGGCTAAGGTTAAGATGCTACCACCTAGAGGCTTACTACACCCAGTCTTACCGAAGGCGGACAGAGGTAAGATGATGTATTACTTATGTGATAAGTGCGGAATGACTGAGCAACATGGAAAATGTAAGCACACAGATAAAGAACGAGCAATAACAGGCACATGGGTAACTCCAGAAATTTACAAGGCCTTAGAGAAAGGGTATAAGTTGATAAAAGTATATGAAGTATGGCACTGGAAAGAACAAAGCAGTAGCCTATTCAAAGAATACATAAAGACATTCTTGAAAGTAAAACAAGAGTCCAGCGGATACCCAGCGGGATGTAATACGGAAGCAGAAAAACAAAATTACATAAACAGCATGGAAATCAAAATGGGCGTAAAGATGGATGAAAGCAAAATATTTAAAAACGAAGGACGGCGAGCAATGGCTAAGTTGTGCTTGAACTCTTTATGGGGCAAGTTTGGACAGAAACAAAATAAAACACAGAATAAAATGATAAAGGATAAAGATACCTTATACAAACTATTGAACGATAAATCAGTGGATAATATAAATATTAACATAATTAACGACAAAATTGTAGAAGCCAGTTATGACTTAAAACAGGATGCGGTGAGCGACCCGATTAAAACAAATATTGTGGTTGCTTTATTTACTACATGCCACGCGAGAATGAGACTTTACAATATGATGGACAGATTAGGCAATAGGATATTGTATCATGACACAGACAGCGTAATATATACGACTAACAAAGAAATTAATGAGGCAGATGTAGAGACAGGAGATTTACTGGGCGATTGGACAGACGAATTGAAAGGAGCAAAAATAAAAACCTTTGTGGGAGGCGGGCCAAAATGTTATGGATACTTATTAGATAATGGTAAAGCCAGTATGAAAGTAAAAGGATTTAGTATGAACTATGAAACGAAAAAAGCATTGAATTTACCGAATATGTTAAGTGTAATAAGTTGCGGGCTAGGTATTACAAACACTGAATTATTTGAGAATGGAAAAAATGAACTGGATGAATTGTTGGAGATTGATGAAGAATTACGGATTGCTAAGCGAATTGAGAAGTCTGGAAAAGTAGTTATAATAGAAAACAACAAAATTACAAGAGATAAACAAAAGAAAAAAATAACAAGTGAATACTTAGAAAAGATATTTAGTTTTACATATACGAAAAGACAAGTTATTGGAATTGTAGAGAATGTGATTGAAACTAGACCTTTTGGATATTAATGATATTTGAGAATTGCGCTTTACTGCCCGAAGGGCGTAATCACTCTTCGAGATGGTCGTGCTAAGCACTCTCGCTATGGATTCAACTTGTTGAATCTATAATCTCAAACATCGTCGGCCATTAAAGTATAAAACGATGTTTTGTGATGACGGCAGTCAGAACAAAATATCAATAATTAATTTTTTTCCATAAATTTTTTTACCAATCTATATAGACAGATGACCACCCTCACCAGACTATGTGAAAAATTTGAACAACTTTCAATTGAGAAGAAGAAGGAATTCTTTTCAGTAAAAGATGTGCAACAGGTAATTAATGAAGAAATTAAGGCGATTGAAAAAAGTAGAGAAGGAAAACCAAATGATACTTTTCCATTTGGCAAATACAAAGGAAAAAAATTCAAGATGTTGCTACCATTGACAAACCATATCTTGAATGGGTTATGAAACAGCCGTGGTTTGATAAATTTACAGACATCAAAAGTGAAGTAAAAAAATACACTTAATATTTTTGCTAAAAGATTTTTTTAAAAATCTTTATATATCATGGCCGACCTAAGCACTAAACAAGACTACTTGAATGAAATTGAAAAATGGAACCTTGATGTTTCTATTAAAAAGCCGACAATTAAATGGACTAAGCCTGACATTGTTTCTTTCTATGAGCAATACAAACCCCGCGATGACAATGTGAAAGTAGTTATTCCATTGGAGACCATAACGGACAACTCCAACGTAGTTGAAGACTCCAACAAAATTGAAGATGTGTCCTTCGGTCAGCAAGAAGAGAGCACTCCTTTTAAGGCGACTGACTTGAAAGAGGGAGGTGTTGTTTTCAACGACTTCTACCATACCCCCGCGGGTTTGGAAAGGGACAAAGTCCCTTCCACGGGAATTACCGAAATCAAGGCTAATGTAGGAGAAGAGATAGCGACTGCTACATGTACAGAAGAAGGATGTATATTAAATAAAGCACCTTGTAAAGAGTGTAAGAAAAAAAATGTGTTATCAGTTTCAATTGACGACGATAGATTTTGCGATGTGGCATGTGTGCTTTCATTTCTAGAAAAAAATGACGAAATGAATGAAGTTAGAAAAATTTTTTTATCAAGTATTTTAAAAAGTGATATTTGAAAGACAACCCTGCGGGTCGTTTTCAAACATCGTCTTCAATTTATTTTTTTCCGATGTTTGAGAGTAAGCGAAAGTGCGTAGCACGAAGCGCAACTCTCAAATATCAAGGGTCTTCAATCCAAGTAAAAGCATACTGAATACTTATAGTCTGATTTGCAGTAGCCTGCGCCGTTATAGTTAGCCTTTCGCTTGGCAACATGTCATCTAAATCATAATCGGCAAAATTTATACTTTGAGCATCACTTGTATTCACGAATACAACAGCAATCACATTCCCTCCACTAATAGTGGCAGTAGTATCAAACGAAACTAAACTCGTATTTGTATTGTTCTCAGCATACACGGCACCTGTAAGTGTAGCATTTTTTATTACCTTAATGATTACGCTACTTTTAGTGTCAGTATTTAGAATATTTAGCCGTCTAGGATACACTATACTATAATTAGCAATAGTGTTTCCAATAATATTGGTATTATTTCTCATAGTAAAAGCATGAGTTGCTACATTTGTTGTATTTGCTGTTCTTTCATAAATAAATGGAATACCTCTTATGATTTCAGTTCCTTCAATAAAGCATCCAACACTGGCAATTAAGGCTTTGGATTTGCGGATTAGCACCAACAGCCAAAGAAGCCAAGAATGGTAAAGTAGTATTATTAAGAGATGTAGCAGTTTTGCTGTTGGCATATCGTATAGCATGGACTAGTTGAAATTGTCCAGTGTTTGGATTTTCAATATAAAATAATATCTGACCAAAACCTAAGTATTGATATTTAATCTGAAATACATTACCCTTACTGAAATCAATGGCTGGTAAGTAATCCGTTCCATCTGCTTTATCTACATTCCATAGACTTTGTTTAACCTCAGTAATGACTGCGGAGTTGTTAAATTGGTATATTTTCATTACACCGCTTTCTCTTGAGAAGAAAAATCCGTCCGTCAAGAAGGAATCACCAATACCTACATAAGATGAATATCCGCCTGCTTCATTTGTATTCCACAAAGCAGTAAATCTGACACATACACCCATACCAGCACGATATTTAATTTTCTTTTTTGTTTCAATGAATAATCTTGAACCTCCAACTGCCTGTGTTGTTAGATATGCCATAGCACTCTTTTGCTCTAACGTAGCACTAGTAGTGCTTGTGTTCCACTTAGAGGTATTTACATTATACATAAATGTTTCTTGTATAATCGGTGTGTATTGTGATGTTGCTAATTCACCAAATGCTGTTTTTTCAACATTAGTCTCAAGATAACCATCATGCCTTACTTTTACATTTACGAAATCTCCGTCTGGATTTTGTGCGATTAAATTTCTTTGGTTGGACATTTGAGAATTTCACTTTACTGCCCGAAGGGCGTAATCACTCTACGAGATGGTCGTGCTACGCACTCTCGCTTATTCTCAAACGTCGTCTTCCTATATTATTATACAAGAAAAAAATTATTTAATCTATTAATTTTTTTTACTTTAATGGCATTCGATGTTTTATGAACCTTCTTTTGAAAAAAGATTTGTGAATAAAATATCATTAAGACATAAGGATTTCAATTCCCTTAACAACAATAGTCCTCTGAAGAATAGCATAAGTATAATAATTCAATTGGACTGCTCCCTCCGCACTCCATTCATACCGCCGTTCGGTATCCAAGGACAGACCAGCCACTTCATAACCCTCTTCTTCTCGCTTGTCATAAAGCGGGCGGTTGTGATCCCAGAAATCAACATGGAACCAGTTATATTTATACACATTAGAGTTCAAAATAGCAGAACCCTTTACTTTTTCCTTCAAAAGCATATAGTCTTCATCGCGGGCGCAAGCGATATCAAACTGCTGAATTCTATTACTATCCAAAGTAGTGTAATAAGAAGTAATCTTAGCCTGTGCTCGGTTATCGCAATCAAATGCTGTGTTTGAAGTTTCAGTATTATTAAACCCGCTAGTGTAAATTCGGCGAATTCTCTCACCTTGCGAGCGGTTCATCTTCAAAACAAATGACTGAGTTCCCGCCGCGAGATTAGTTTTCCAAAAGATAGGGTATTCAGTCTTGAACGAAAAGCCTTCACCCGCAATCTTCTGTTGAACACCCAAGATAACATTAGGGTCGGTTTCAACAGCAAGAAAGAGGTTAAGGTTGGTAATCGCCGCGGGCTGTGCGGGGGCTCGCGTACGTACCGCCGCTGAACTCGCTGCCGGACACGGGGCTCGTGCGCGTCTGGGACTACAGCTTCGCCTGCCTCACATCCGACCTGGGCTGCGACACGAGCTACGGGCTCAACGTGTCGGGCGCAGAGTCCGCGGTAGGCGTCTTCGAGGGCTCCACCGGCGTGGCTCGGCCGCACGGAGCTAGCCGGTGGGACACGCGCCGCTTGCGCAACGCCAGCCGCGCGTTCGCGGGCCTGCCGGCACTAGCCACGCTGGACCTGTCGCGCTGGGACACCGCCCTGCTCGAGGATGTCACTGAGATGTTTGCGGGCGGCTCGGCGCTCACGCGCACGGGGGTCGGCGGCTGGACGTCGTTGCCGAGCCTGTCGCGCTTCTCTGAGCTGTTCCGGGGCGTCTCGCCGGACTTCCGGGGCGCTCACCGCCTGGACGACGCCGGCGCTCGCCCCCGGCTCGGTGGACTGCACGCAGCTGGCGCCGTACACGGTGCTGGACCCGACGCGCTGGCCCGCCGCGTGCTCACGCTCGCTGTTCTCCGCGCTCGTGCGCACGACCTACCCTAACGCCGTCGCCACGCTGACGCTCGCGCCCACGGCCGGCCCGGGCGCGAACTTCACGGTGGACTGGGGGGACGGGTCGCCGCCCGGCTCGTGCGCGCACGCCGCCGGTGCCGTCTGCCCGCACACGTACCCCAGCGCCGGCGACTACTGGCTGCGGCTCGGTGGCCGCGTGGACGGGCTGAGGTACGTAGAGGGCGCCTGGATAGTGGACGTGGTGGCGTGGGGCGACGTGCAGCTGTACCACCCCGTCGGCAGCACGACCCCGCTGTTCGCGCGGACGGTAGGGGGGTCTCCGTTGCGCTACCTGGCGCCGACGGCCGGCTCGCGGGCCCTGCAAGGCGTGGCGCCCGAGTACCTGCTGCGCTCGATGAGCGAGTTCGTGGGCGACGCGCGCGACTGGGACTGGTCGTGGCTCACCCCCGCCACGCACCCCAACGGCTTCCGCTCTCTGTTCGAAGGCTGCACCAAGTTCAACCAGGACCTCGGCGGCTGGAACACGAGCGGCGTGGCTAGCATGTGGTCTACCTTCAGCCAGGCGACGGCCTTCAACGGCAGCCTCGAGAGCTGGGATACTAGACGGGTCACGAACCTAATTCAAACCTTCTTCAGGGCCCAGGCCTTCAACCGACCGCTCGGCGCCTGGGATGTCCACCAGGTCACCGTCATGGCCAAGACGTTTGGGGAGGCCTGTGCTTTCAACCAGCCGCTGGGCGCGTGGAACACTACCTCCGTCACTACCATGTCCGCCGTCTTTAACAACGCTAGGGCATTCAACCAGAACATCAATAGCTGGCGAACTAGCAGAGTCACTGACCTGCGCGACGCGTTTTGTTGTGACTACAACATGTGCGCGTTCAACCAGCCCCTGGGCAGCTGGGACGTGTCGACCGCCGCCGGAACCGACGGCGGAGTAGGAGGAATGGACGCCATGTTTAGTGGTAATTGTGCTTTTGACCAGGACATCACAGTCTGGAACCTAGCTTCGCACCCAAACGGTGCAGGGGCGTGCGAAGCCATCTTCCAAGCTTATGGTAGGGGTTTGGAAGGCACCGGTATCCAGCCGAGCAACCTGCCGGGGCTGTGTACGGGCTACATCCGCGCGTGCGGTAAGCAGTTCGGCTCGCTCGGCTGAGGGTGGTGAGCTGCCAGGGCTGCGTGCACCGAGGAGGCAGGAAGAGTGCCTAGGCGTAGTCAAACTAAAAAGGAGATTTTGGTACAGACTGACTGGGGTCACTGCACAGCCACCGACCGGCGCTCGGGGGGGGGGGGGGGGGAGTGGCAGGCCAGGATAGGGTAATAACGCAGGGGGGCAGTGCTCGTTCCTGCTTCCCGGCCCAAGGGCAAGCGCTACTAGCACGAGCGGCCTGGTCCTGCCGGCCGGGTGGCACAGAATGCCATCTCTTTCGGCCGGTGGCACAGGATACCATCTCTTCTTCGGTCAGATGGCACGAATGGCCTGTGTTACCGGGTCGGGTGGCACGAACGGCGCCACCCTCTTCCGGCCGGATGGCACAGATGGCCTGCCTCTTTGGTCGGGTGGCACAGGAGGCCACCCTCTTCCGGTCGGGTGGCACAGATTGTCTGGGTTGTTTGGTCGGGGTGGCACTGACGCCCACACTCTTCCGGCCGGGTGGCACAGATGGCCTGTCTCTTTGGTCGGGATGGCACCGGTCGCCGGATATCCTTAGGATGAGAAGGTATTCGTTTTGGCCTGACATTCTGCCTGCCTTTTTTTCTCCCCTCCCCTCTCCCCTCTCCCCTCTCCCTTCTCCCTTCTCCCCTCTCCCCTCCCGCGGCTGAACATTGTGCAGGCCCCGCCCAGGCTTTTATGCAATGTGGCGGTCCGGTGGCCAGTGCCACCGGTAGCTTTTGGGCCCGGCCGCAGGACCAGACGAATTTTCTTTGCCCGACCCCAAAAAATCCCGTGGGGCGTAAGTGTCCAAGTAGCGAGAATCGCACTTGTGGTTCGAGGCCTCGGAAGGGGTGCCACCCCAGACGTGTCAATTCAGGCACTGCCCCTACAAGACTAAAAAAAACACCGCTATTTACGGGTAAAAAAGGAAAAAGTTTTATTAGTGACTGGTTGTCGATAGGCAGGACTGGCTCCGATGCCATTTTGTACCCGGGTGGCACCCGTAACCCTCCGACGAGGTCAGGCCGGGCTTGGACCCACCAGGGCGATTCTTGCTATTAGGACACTTACGCCCCGCCGGCCTTAGTTTTCCGGGTAGTACGGGAAATTTCCCCTGGTTCTGCGGTCATCACAGAAAAGCAGTCGGTGGCACCGGGCACCGGAGCAGTGTTGGACAGAAAAGCCTGGGGGGGGCTGCACAATGTTGGGCCGCGGGGAGGGAGAAGGGAGAAGGGAGAAGGGAAGGGAGAAGGGAGAGGGGGGAGGGAGGGGGGGGGAGAAAAAGGCAGTCGATCGTATCCGGCCAAACAAATCTAGCGACCCGACCGGGAGAAACCCGGTCACCCCTGCCACACCACCACTCCCGGCGTGACAGTCGGTCGGCGGTGCCACCTCATCCTGTCTACCGGCCGGTGGCGCCACCAACTTCCTTGACCTGGCTGGGCAGTGCCACCGGCCGTGATGGCTCGGCCGGGGAGTGCCACCCGAGGAGGCTCGCCGTTCCGTCGGCATGCCCGCCGGCAGCACCTGGCCCAGCCAGGCCCAAGCCCAACAGGAAGGGGGGGAGAATCTAAATTTTAATCAGGCGCCAAGCAGGAGGCCTGGCTTTTTACGGGCACTAGCGTAGCTTCTTCCAGCCTGCAAGCGTACTCTGCCTGTCTTGGCCAGCCGCTCAGCAGCCGGGCGCCGGAGCGCTGCAGGTTCGCACGCTGTCCGGCGTGGGGGGCGCACGTGCTCCCGGGGGGGGGGAGCTAGGGCCCCGGGCCGGCGAGCTTGATCTCTGTGGCCGCCCGCGCCGCTACGTGCGCGGGCAGGAGCTGGATGATCGCGCCGGCGGCCGCTAGCTTCGCTTGCACGTCCTGGCTCTTGGTGAGGTGTAGCTGCTGCAGGCACAAGGCCTCGGCCAGGAGGGTATGCAGCCGCACGAGGTGGTGCAAAGTGTCGCTGTGGCCAAAGTGCGAGATCTCGATGTAGGGTGTGACCTCGCGCTTGCGGGCGATCGCGCTGGACAGCTGCGCGCAGCTCTGGATGAGCAAGGACTGCGCATCCTGCAGCAGCTTCCAGTCACCGATGTCGTGGCCCCGGCCGCTGCCGGCGGGCTCGGGGCCGGGCGGCGGCTGCTCGGGCGCGGGGGTCGACCCCGCGGGCGCTGCGGCGGCGGAGGTCGGCCCCGCGGGTGCCGGGGCGGCGGCGGCAGAGGTCGGCTCCGCGGGTGCCGCGGGTGCCGGGGCGGCGGCGGCGGAGGTCGGCTCCGCGGGTGCCGCTGCTGTCGAGGCCTCGGCGGAGGTCGGCTCCGCGGGTGCCGCGGCTGTCGAGGCCTCGGCGGAGGTCGGCTCCGCAGGTGCAGCGGGTGCCGGGGCGGCGGCGGCGGAGGCAGGCTCCGCGGGCGCCGTCCCTGCGCCGGGGGCCTCCGTGCCAGTCTTCTGTCGTTTGGGGTCTAGTGTCTCCCCGCCCCAGGGATCTTCTAGTGGAGGGGTACGACCGTGCCTTCTCTTCCGTGGCGCCTTCCTGCTCGGGGCGGGAGGGCTAGGCGCTTGCATCTCTGTGCCTGCCGACAGATGTGCTGCCTACTCCTCCCTGTCGCTGGGCGCACACGCAGGGGGGAGGAGGCGCTCCCCCGGGCGGCCGTCGCGGGGGGGGGGGGGGGGGGGGAAGGGGGGGGCGCCTGCTCCCCCCGTTGCCCCGGGGCCGGCAGACCCCGGGCACGCGGCCGGCCCACGGCGGGCACGCAGAGGGGGTGCGGCGCGAGGTGCTCCCTCCCCCGAGAGCGCGCGCGGCGGGGGGACCCTCCCCCCTCTCGCCCCCCCCCCGGGGCACGCCCTGAAGGGGAGGGGGGGAGAATCGCGCGTGCGCCCCTGGTGGAGGGCGGGGCGGGCGCGCCTTCCCCGCGGGGCGCGGGACCAGCCCCTCGGCCTCCTCACAACCTGACCCGGCATGGCTTCCACTACCGAACCCAGCGCCGGCTGGACGACCCGCACCGGGCTTCGTCCTCGGAAGCCGCTGCAGACCGCCGCGGCCCTCAGGCCCGCACCAACCCAGCGGGAGTCTGCGCGCTCTCTGGCAGCCATCTGGCGGTTTGGGCTCACCGCCACCGTCTTGGTCGCCGAGGGCTGTCGTGTGTGCCTGTGGATCCGTTACCAGCGGCGCCACGAGGCGGCGCAGCCGTCGGAGGAGGAAGACACGGGCGACGACGGGGCCGGGCCGGGCCCGGCGGAGGAGGACGACGCGGGCGACGACGGGACCGGGCCGGGCCCGGCGGAGGAGGACGACGCGGGCGGCGACGCCTCGGGTGAAGATGACAGTGCAGAACCGGTTCCGGCGGAGGAAGCCTCCGGTGACGACTGCGCAGAACAGGCTGACGACGACGCTGAGCCCGACCATGCGCTGGACCGCTGCCGGCTGTCCGTGCTGCCCCGTGCCGTCCACACTGCCTCCTGGCTCCTGTCGCTGGCCCGCCGCCCACAGGCGTCCTGGTTCGAGGCCCTGTTCGGTCAGCGGTCAGCTGCCGCCACGTGCACCCCGCTCCAGGGGCACCCGCAACAGCGCAACAAGCGGGGCGAGGCCAAGTTCTTGCTGTACACCACGGTTCCCCACGCAGGGGAGGACGACGAGGTCACCGTGTCCTACTCGTGTGAATTTCTCCTGCACGTACCCACGGGGGCGCAAGAGCCCGCGCCGCTCGTGGGGGCAGAGGTTGACGTAGAGACGCTCTTGCTCACCCAGCTCGCGCAGATCCGGCCCTGCTACGACCTGTTGCTGGCCGCGGCCCACCAGGAGGGGATGAGCGCTTCTCGGGTACTTCACCAGCTGCTGCCTGAGGCTGGCTGGGACCTGGCGCGCAGGCGTCGGGACGGGGTGCGGCTCTTTGTGCATGATCGCTACGGGGCCAGACACGTCAGCCGCCCGAGTGTCCCGCGCCCAGACGAGGAAGCAGCGGCCTCCGCGGCGGCCGGCCCTGCTGGCGAGCGCTCGCCCGTCCGCGGCGCTGAGTCGCCCCGCAAAAGAGCTCGGCCGGTTGCCCCTGACGGGCGGGCGGAGTAGGCCCCTGGCCGGACACGCCGGGCTTCGCCAGCTCCAGCACCGCTGAGCGCCAAGCTTCTTCTGTTGGCCGTGGGCAATAGCTAGTAGACCCGGCTCTGGGGGTAGCTAGCGCCGGGAGTGACCGCGGCGTCGGCCGGCGTGGGTCTTGAGAGCCCGGCCGCGCCCTTGTACTCAGTACGCAGCAATAAAGATAGCAGCGGGCCAGCTGGCCACCGGCAGGGGGAGCGAGGGCCTTTCCTCTCGGAGCCGGGCCGGGGGGGGAACCGGTCGTCCCGCGGGCCGGCCGCGCCGGAGAGCCCCGAGCGAACAGTACGCGCCACTGGCCGCCCTCCCTCCCCCAGGCAAGATCACTTCGTCCCCCCGCCTGCCCCGCCCTTGCTCCCCCGTCCCAGGGGGGAGGAGGGACCCTGCGCAGGCGGGGGCTGGGGGGGGGCTTGGGGGGGAGGAGGAGGACTGCCCCCCCTGCTCCCACTTTCCCTTGGCTGGCGCCGGCCCCGGCCGCTCGCTCGCCGCCTCCCGGCTCTAGCTCACTCACTCTCTGCCGTCGGCTACGGAGCACGAGCACACTGGCCTCTGCCCTAGCGCGCGGGGCGGCCTCCGGACGAGGCAGATGGAAGACTGTTTGCTGTTGCTGGCGGCCGACCGGTGGCACGCGCTGCCGTGGCCCCCGCCGGCGGCGGACGCGACCGCGGGGCAGCGCCTGTTGCTCGAGCCGTGGACGGAGTGGGCCCACGCGGTCGCGTGCGAGCGGCTGTGCGCCCTGTTCGAGCGCGTGCCGGCCCCGCGGGGCGGCCGGGCCTGGCGCGACCAGCTGGACCCCAGGCTCGCGCACGTGCCGCTGCCGGCCGAGCTGGCGCGGCAGCCGTCGGACTTGAACCGCGGGGCGTGCAAGCTGCGCGGCCTGGACCTGTCGCTCGGGGGCGCCATCACGGCGGCCCTCCACCTGCTGCCCGAGCACGCGGCGGTCGACCTGTGCGGCGGGCCGGGCGGCTGGCTCCAGGCGCTGGCCTCGCACCGGCCGCACGGCACGCTGTTCCTGGGCAGCACGTGGACGGGCTCGCCCACGCCGAACAGCGGGTACGACGCGTTGCTGCGCGCGTGGGGCCGCGCCGGGGTGCCGGACCTGACCAACGTGGTGCTGGACACCGGGGGCGCCGACGACACGGACCTGCGGCGGCCCGCGGCGGTGGCGCGCCTGCGGCTGGCGTGGTCGCGGCAGCTGCGGGTCCGTGGCCTGCCCTGCACGCTGGTGCTAGCGGACGGGGGCGCCCCCGAGGCAGCCGACCAGGAGCGCCGCGGGGTGTGCCTGCTGGCGGCGCAGCTGCGGCTGGGCACGCACTGGCTGGCGCTCCACGGCCCCGCGGCGAGCGAGGGGCGGAGCCGCGCGTTGCTGGTGTGCAAGTTCTTCGGCGGCCTGGACGCGGCGACGCAGCTGGCCCTGGCCGCCGCGGCGCTCGCGTTCGACGAGTGGTGCGTGGTGAAGCCCGTGGCGAGCCGCTCCGCCAACGCCGAGGCGTACCTGGCGTGCCGGGGGCCCGCCTGGGCGCGCGCGCAGCCCTGGCGCAGCGCGTGCTGGGCGCCCTGCACCGGCTGGGCCCGGCCCCGGCCGCGGCCCGCGCCGTCGAGCTGGCCGAGCAGCACGGCGTCGTGGGGTCCCTGCTGGCCTTCCGCGAGCAGTTCCGCCCGTACATGGCCGCGCGCCTGCGCGTGCAGCACGACTGCCTGGCCGCCTTCTGGCGCCGCGCCCGGCCGCAGCCGGCCGAGGTCCGGCGGGCGCTGGAGCAGCCGCCGGCGCCCCGCGCCCGCAAGCCCCGGCCGGACGACGAACGGCGGCGGCGCCAGGACTGGCAGGCCCGGCTGGCCCGGTGCGCGCCGCAGTGCCTGCCCGCGGCCGCGGCCGCGGCTGGCGGGCGCCGGCTGCTGGCGGACCCCTGCCTGCAGGCCCGCGCGACCATGCCGGTCCTGCAGGCCCTGCAGGGCCTGCGGCCCACGGCGCCGCCCGACCTCAACTTCCTGGCGCTGCTGTGGGCCTACGTCTGCGCCGTGCGGCCGGCGACCGGCGACGAGACACGCTCGGTGCACGTGCCGTGGGCCGAGGGGGCGTGCGCCGGCTGGCTGTGGGCCAGCCCCGAGGGTTGCTTCCTGGCGCCGGCGGCGGCGCTGCCGGGCCCGCCGGGCTTCGTGGCGGCGCGGGTCTCCGCGCTGGACCCGGCGGGCGTGGACGAGTGGGCCGGGCGCCTGGTTGGGCAGGCCGCCGAGAACGCGCGGCTGCACGACCTGCTGTGCCGGGCCTCCCTGCCACTACACGACGTAACCCTGGCCCCCGGCACGTCGCTGCTGGTGTGGGGGGTGCCCACCAGCAAAGGGAGCACGCTGTGGGTGCTGGACGTGCTGGCCGGGCCGTGGACCCCCCCGGCCCTGTTTGGGGGCACGCGGGCCGGCCGCGTCGAGGCCTTGGTGCGCCACGTGCTGCGCTGCGCCGCGCAGGCCGGCCGGCTGCAGCAGGCTGGCTGGTGGGACCCAGGCGACGCGGGCAGCCTGCTGGGGCTGTCACTGCCCCTGCACGCACCCGCGGAGGCAGCGGCCGGCGGGCCCGCGGGCGACGGCGGCGGCCTGTGGGCCGAGTGGACGGGCGCGGCGGTGCGCGGCCGGCTGGTCCCCCTCGGGGGGGTTCCCCCCCCTGCCCCCCTTGCCTGAGGGGGGGGGTTCCCCCCCCTGCCCCCCTGCAGTCCGTGCTCGTCCCGTGGTCCCTGTTGGGGGGAAGGGGGAGAGGTGGTGCGTGGCCCGGCGCCCACCCCCCGCCTGGCGCCCGGCGTGGGACCCCTTCCCCCGGGCGGGAGGCCCCCCTCCCCGCTTTCCTCCCAGCGCCGCGTGGCGTCCCCAAAGCCAAAAAGAAAAGAGCCGCCAGGGCAGGGAAGAGGAGCCATGGACCGCCGCGCCGTGCGGCACTTTGCCCGTGCAGACTCCCCATTCTACTTCCCTCTCTTCTCTTCCCCAGGGGTCTGGCCGGCTGCCAGTCAATTCTCCCCGTACAGTTACAATTCAAGTCAAAAGTGAATCTTTTTTATTTAGAGTACAATTTTACAGAGAGAGAGAGAGAGAGAGAGAGATCAAGAGAGCTAGTTGCTGGTTGGCTCTAGCTAGCTACTTCAGTCGGTCGCATGCAAACTCTTGGGCACGGGGAGGCGCAGCACGTAGCTACCCGGCTGCCGCAGCTCCAATTTCGCCCCTTGTTTAAGCTGTTCCCCGTAGTGCCAGAAGCGGCGCATGTCTTCGTGCAGGCGGTGCACATCAGCGTGGAGGCGGCCGCCGCTGACGACTTCAGCGGCCATGCACTGTTGGTACCTCTGCTGGGCGGCCGCCGCCACCGTCAGCACGCCGAGCACCCAAGTGACGAAGGCAGTGTCTTGTTCAGTGGGATCCGGCCTGTACCGCTCCACCCGCGTAGCCAGGGAAGCAGGTGTAGCGCGGGGCCGGGCCAGGCGTCTGACGTAGCCGCCCTTCGTCTTGAGCAACGCCTGGAGGCCACGGCTGATCTGGTTTGCCAGGTGGCTCCACCTAGTCACGTCCTCCCGGAGTTCGCGGGTGCTGGGATTGCGCGGGCGCGGGAGCAGGCGCAGGTCGCGTGTCCCGAGGGCTTGTGACATCCTGTCCAGGGCCAAGACAGCGGCATACAGGACGCTGGCGTTCTCCTCGGCCGGTGCAGAGGCAGGCGGCGGCTGCTGCGGCTGGGGGTGCTGGTCGTCGGTGGTGTCCATGGCCGGGTGGGCGGGGTCGTACTCGGCGTCGGCGGGAGCGCTGGCTGGCGGCGCCTGGGTCTGGGGAGCCGTGTAGGGGGTGAGGGCTAGCATAGTAGGCGCAGTGGTTGTGTCTGGGGGCTTGGCTCGCAGCGCAAAAGTGTGAGGAGCGAGGGGGAGAGGCGCGTCGTGCGCGGCGGTCGCGCGCGACCCCGGGCACGCGGGTGCCGACTGCCGGGCGCGTTCGGCGCGCGACCCCTGACACGCGGTAGGGGGGGGAGCGCTCGCTGTCGGGCGCGCGTGGCGCGCGACCCCGGACACGCGGGGGTCGGAGCGCGCCCCCTTGTCGCGCGCTAGGGGCACACGCCGCAAGCACGCGCCCTGTACCGGGCGACGGGCCGTGCGGGGGGGAGGGAGGGGGACGCCCCCCTCCGTGCGGCGGCGCGTGCGCGCGGGGGGTGGAGAGGGGGAGGGCCCTCCGGCGCTCGAGACACCCACCAGTAAGGCGGCTGCTACTGAACCCGGACGCCCCCGGCCAGAGTGGCACACGCCACTCTGCTCTTTGTGCTCGCCTGCTGTTTGTGCGCTCACGCGCCTGGACACACCACACACCTGGCTGGCTCTTTCCCTCTCTCGTGTGCCCCTGTAGACCATGCCGGTGACGACGAGAGCCCAGGCCAGACTCCGGCAGGCGCCACCCAGCAGCCACGGCGCGCTGCGTCGTGGCGCGGCGCGTCCCCGCCACACCCGTCCTCCCAGCACGCGACTGCCCAGTACGCGACTGTCTAGTACGCGACGGCCTAGTACGCGACGGCCCAGTACGCGACGGCCCAGTACGCGACGGCCCAGTACGCGACCGCCCAGTACGCGACCGTCCAGTACGCCACCGCCCAGTACGCGACCGCCTAGTACGCCACCGGCTAGTACGCCACCGCCCAGTACACGACCGGCTAGTACGCCACTGCCCAGTACGCCGCCGCCCAGTACGCCAACGCTCGGTACGCCGCCGCCGTTGATGGCTGCGGTGGCCACGCTCCACAGCCAACTTGATACACAAGTCTTGGTGGACCGGGGCTGTGTCCAGGGGCCGCCGGGGTCGGTCGGTCGTCTGTGGCAGGCCCGGGGTCGTCGGCCGCTCCCCCCTTCGCTCCTGAGGCCGGACGGCACTCTCGCGCCCACGCACTGTACCCTCTTGCACCCCGGCTACCTGGTGGTGCGCCGGGGCGGTTGTCTGGTGGGCCGCGAGCTGCCCACCAGTTGGCCCTTGTACCAGCAAGCCCTGGCACAGGACAGGACGTTCCCTCCCCAGAGCCAAGTCGCGATAGCCGTGGCGGCGTACATCTGGGAATTCTTGCTGACGGAGGCGCAAAGGAGTTACTGGCGCGCCCGCAGTGACTCGGGCTAGCTGTCCCTGCTCTGGCTGTGCACAGGCCAAAGCACTCATTAAAACATCCACGCTGATACTGCAAGGTTGCGCTGAGTTGCTCGAAGAACAGTGCCTAGTGCAGGAGCCAGGACAAGCAGCGCCTGAGCCGCCCTACTTTGTCTGGGACGATTTGGACCCGGAGAATTTTCTGGCGGTGTGGGAGGACCAAGCCTCGGACTAGCCGGCGGTCAGCTCGGTGGCCCAAAAAAAGAAAAGCCGTGCTGGGGCCCAACTGTTTCTGTTTCATTAAAAAAAGATGCTGGCTCGCTGATACTTGACGCGGCTGAATGCACCGGCTAAGTTTTAATGGCTAGGTACAGTTGGCGCCGGGGGGGCACGGGGCTCTACTCGCTCTCACACACGCACCTGCCTACCTACGGGGGGGGGGCTGTTTTTTCCGCCGCCCGTCCCTCCCTCTCTCTCTCTTTCTCTCCGGCCCTCCCGCCCCGTGTCTCCCCCCCTCCCCCGACAGGGAGGGGCGCTTACCGGTAGAGGAAGGTGGCGTGCGTGGCCTGCCCGGGCGCCGTCCCCTGGGGGTGCGGCGACAGCTTCGTCGCCAGCATCGTGCACGCTACCACTGCATACCGACAGTTACATTTCTTCAGGATGCTCTCGAGGCTGTCGGGGCCCGTCAACGCGTGCTGTTCCTTCTCGAACAGGGCGAGCAGATCCGGGTTCTGCTCCTCGCTGTGGATGTTGGGGCAGCAGAAGACGTACGCAGTGCCTTCCCCGACGCACAACAAGAAGAGCGCGTACACGAAGAGCGCCAGGCCCAGGGTGGCTGCCGCCACGAACATGATCTTGTAGCCGACGCAGTGGTAGTTGTCAATCAGGGCGAACTGCAGCCAGTGGTGGTTCTTGCTGCTGCCCGCGTACTGGCAGGCCAGGCCCGCCATAAAGACCAGGTCGGACATGGCGCCAATGTTCTTCTCGTGCATCACCGTCAGGTACGCTGATTTGCGCGAGTAGGCATACCAGCCTGGGAAGACATTGCCCCACCTAGTGACTAGGCCCTGTGCATTGAAGGCGTTGCTGCCCTTGGCCTTCATCACCTCTAGCAGGCGGACGGAGTCGCGGTCGGAGCCATAGACCCAGAGCTCGTAGGGTACGAAGAACATGTACACTAAGGAGGAGACCACCATGGCAGTCACCCCCAGCAGACGAACGGTCGCCACCCCGTTCTGGGCTTCCGGTAGCCAGCTGTACATGATGCCGTAGATCGCCGAGATGGCTAGGTGTGCGAGGCCCTTGTAGATCATGAACGCGTCGCGCCCGATGGACTGCAGGGCGCGGGCCACCATCAGGACACTCCAGTCTACCAGGACGAGCCCGAGGATGGCGTACAAGGAGAACACCGTGTTCGGAGTGCCCTGGGGCCCCCAGCGCAGCATGCCCGCGGGGAGCCCGATGCCGCTCAGGTGGATGGACAAGAAGGTGATGGACGCCAGGAACAGCAGGCAGCCCCCTACCGTTTCCTCGGTCTGGTACGTCGTAATAATGCCGTAGATCTTTTCTTCCTTGGAGCTCCTGGCCCAGGCGAGCGCCGCGCGGCCGCTGCACAGGCGCAGGCCGTACACCACCAGCAGAATGGTGAGGGGGGCCAGCGTGACGAAGCTGGTGTAATGTTCAAAGCTGGACAGGGACTCGAAGCCCAGCAGCGACGCTTGTGCGTGGCCAAAATTCAAAGACTCGACCAGGCCGTTGCTGCAGGTAGCTACGCCCACGGCCTGCAGCTGGGCCCGCGCGGAGCACGACAGGCAAGTGTCGGCCGCGAGCAGTGCGTTGGCCGGGAGGACAGTGTCGTTCCAGGCTCCGAGTATGCTGTCATTCATGGCGGGGGGAAGGGAAGGGGGGTCGTGTACGTCCGGGCTCGCCAGTCGCTGGCGGGGGTTTTCTTTTTCCGAGCGCTGCTCCTTTGGCTCTCTCTTTACCTAGGTAGGTAAGAGGAGGCCAGCCCCCGGGGGCCTGGCGAGGAGGAGGCAGGGAGGAGGGGACGGGAAGGGAACGCGCGGGCGGAAGGGGTGAGGAGGGGGTCAGAGAGCGGAGGGGGTGTGCTAGGCGGGGGAGGGGAGGGGGCGCCCCCGGCGAGGAGGGGGGCGCCGCCCCCGGGGGCGCCGGGCCTCCCCCGAGGCCCCGCGCCACAAGCAGCCCGGCGCAGGATCGGCGCCGGTGCCTCCCGACCTCGCTGCCGCCCGAGGTAGGAGTTCGTGGACACCCCCCAGGCCATGGAGCCGGTGCCATGTTATGCGATGCTGTCTGGCTCGGCGGTGGAGACGGACCCGGAGGCCCCGCCCGCCCTCGCTGCTCCCGCCGAGGCGCGCGGCCCGGGGTACCCCCAGCCGTGCCCCGCGCCGCCCGACCGGGTCCCGCTGCAGCGTGCCGCCCCGGGCGCCCCGGGCAGCGTCGAGCTCAACCCGGGGGTGTTGGCGTTGGTGGAGCGGCTGGCGCTGGAGCCCTGCGTGTTCGCGGCGCTCGCTAGCTCGCGCGCGTCGGTGCTCGGGGGGGGGCTGCGCCTCGTGGGGGCGGCCGGCGAAGAGCCCCGGCACCCCCTGCGCGACGTGGTCCTGCGGCACGCGGAAGCCCTGGCCGAGGCCCTGTCGCAGGAATTCTTCAAGTTTGGGTTCGCGCTGCTGCGCACCCGGCCGGACGCGGTGCTGGGCGAAGTGTTGGAAGTAGTGAGCACCGCCGGCTACCAGCTCACGTACCGCGACGTGCGCGGGAGCCGGCGGTATACCTGCAAGCGGCGGGGCGCGGCGGGGGGGGTGCGCGCGGCTGGTGGGGCCGACGGGGCCGGCGGGGCCCCGAAGGCGTCGCTGCGGGTGTCGGTGGTGGAGTACGGGCCCTTCCGCCCCGGCGGGCGGGGGCAGCTCTGTTCGCCCCTGGGCGCCCTGCTGGAGCACTATGCCCTGCGGCTGCAGCTGGAGAACCTGCGCCTGGCGTACACCCTGGACCACGCCGGGGAGCGCTGGTCCTGGGCCGGCGCCGCGAGGGCAACGTGGACCGGGCGTGGGAGAGCTGGCTGTTGCCGGGCGCGGCGGCCACGGCGGCCGTCGGGCCGGAGCCCGCGCACGCGAGGGGCGACGTGCCGGCCCGGCGCCAGCGCACGCTCCGGCGCGCGGGCGACTCGCTGCTGTGCGAACTGGCCTGCCCGCCGCTGTACAGGTACCAGGTCCCGGGACAGCGCAGCGGCCGGAATGCCCCGTGCACCAGCGTGTCGGGCGCCTGTGTCACCCGCGACAACACCAACCTGGTCTATGCGCGCGAAGCCCTGCGCCCGGAGCACGAGGTCCCCTACACCCTGTGGTCCGACCTGGTGGCGCGGGTCTTTGGCCTGCCCGGCGGCGCCCGGGAGGTGTCCGCCACGCCCGAGCACGCGCTGACGGCCGGGGGGGCGCTGGCGGCCGGGGGGGCGCTGGCCGGCTGGGCGTTCGAGGCCCGCAGCCGTGCCCTCCGGACCGCCGTCGTGGAGCTGATCAACTACGGGCAGGCGCTGACGATCGGCCCCAGGTGCCGCGCGCTGTCGTCGCGGACGGGGCAGGGGGTCCGGCAGAGCGGGCCGACGGGCGGGCCGGCGGGGCTGTGGCACGCGCTCCCCCCCCTCGCGCCACCGGACGCCGCCGCCGCGGAGCCGACCGAGGAGGAGCTGCGCGCGTACTGGTGGTCCGTCGAGGTCCTGCCGACCCCGGCGTCGGCCGCCGGGCTGGACACGCTGGTGCGTGTGCTGGAGCTGAGCGCCCGGCTGGCGGGGCCCGAGCTCGACCTGCTGCGAAACCTGTACCCCCGGCTGCTGCCGGAGTGGGCGCGGGACGCGGCCCCCCCCGCCGGGGGCGACCGAGCCGCGGGCCAGCGGGGGGGCCGCCGGCGGCGGTCGTGAGGCGGACCCGCCGGGCGCGGGGTGAAGCTCCCTCCCTCCCCCGCCCGGGGCGGCGGCCGGCCCCCTTGCCCTCCTCGCCACCTCTCTGGGCCCGCTCCCCCGGGCAGGGGGCCGCCCTCCCCCCTCCCTTCCCCCCGCACCGGCCCGAGCCCCCCCCCGGGGGCCCGCGGCGTGGCCCCCTTCCGGTATAACCAGCGCCAGACGTGGACCCCCGTGGACCCCCGTGGACCCCCGTGGACCCCCCCCCTCTTCTTGCTCACAAACCCCCCCCCTCTTACCCCAAGACGGCCGAAGCTCGGATCCCCGTGCCTGAACCCCGGCGCGGGCGGGCCCGGCCCAGGGTTCACATGCAGACACCCAGGCCTACCCGGTTTAGCGCGCTACCGAGAACACGCGGGCACTACGCCTCCTACTCGCGCCCCCGGCGGAGCCGAGCGAGCGCCAGCAGAGGGCCGGCGGAGGACAGCCGGGGGCAGGAAGCCAGCCTGGCGCGCCCCCGCACGCCACGGCAGGCAGCCACCCCGGCGCTCGACTACCGGGTGCCCGGAGGGGCCACGCCCCCGCCGCTAGCCGACCGGCCGGCGGACCCGCGGTCGGCGGAGCCGCGGCCGGCGGAGCCGCGGCCGGCCCCGGGAAGGCAGGCGGAACCGCGATCGGCGGAGCCGCGATCGGCGGAGCCGCGATCGGCGGACCCGCGGCCGGCGGAGCCGCGGCCGGCGGAGCCGTACCCCGCCCAGGGGAGGCCGGCGGCCGCCGGCCTACCGCCGGTGGGCCCTTCCCCCCCACCACCGGGCCCGCACCGGCCCAGCGCCGGGGCACGGCCCAGCCGGGCCCCGGGCCGGGCGCGCGGCCGCCGGCCCACCCGACCCCGCTGCCCAGGCCCAGGGGCCGGCGGCTGGCAGGTGAGCGCCCGGACGACGCCTCGGCCGACGCCTCGGCCGACGCCTTGGCCGAGGAAACGTCGGCCGCGCCGGGCCAGACCGAGCCGCCGGCCTCTGGGCTTCGGCCGGGTCAGACTACGCGGGCCACGGCGCCCGGACCGCCCCGGGCCGCCCCAACCCGCGCGTGGCAGCTGGACCAAGAATCCTGGCAGACGATCCTGCAGCGCCTGGAAGGTATCGAGCACCAGCGGGTGCGGGCCGACGACGCGCACCGGGCGCTAGAGGACTCACACAAGCAGCTGCGCGACGCGGCCGTCAAGGTGTGCCTCCTGCCGGACGAGCAGCAGAAGCAGTTCGTCTGGCGCGTGATGCTGTGCACGGCCGCCCACCTCACCGCCGCGCTGGCGCTCACGGCGGGGGTGAGCGCCTGGCTGCGGCGCAGCACCTGGCTGTACGACAATCCCTGGAGCACCGCCGAGGTGCTCGCCCTGTGCCTCATGGTGGTGTGCACGTTCTATGGCGGCTGCCACCGCTACCTGCCGGTCGTGTCGGTGGCCATGGTCGGCGGTTCGTCGCTGTTTGCCAGCCTGCTGTTGGTCCATGCCGACTTCACGCTCTTCCTGACCGTGTGCGCCGCCGTGGACGCATTCTGCCTGCTGCTGGCCGCCTTCTGTTGCCAGCAGCGCGTCCCGTACGACACTATGCTCCTGCTGGCCGTGGTGGCCCTGGGCGCCGGCCTGGGCTTCTTCGCGCTGGTGTGGGAGCCCTACCGCGGGGCGCTGGCCCACCTGACGCTGGCCTGGACCGACATTCCCCCGACGCTAGTCGACCACGTCCTGCTGGTCTGGATCAGCACGCTGCTGTGTTTGTACATTGTGTGGCAGCTGCAGAGGCTGGTGCAGACGCACACGCTGTGCGAGACGTACGCGGCGTCGGTGCGCCTCTTTTTCAACATCGTCGAGGCCGGCCTCCTGCTGGGCGTAGGGTTCGGCGCCGCGCTCGACCGGCTGCAGCGCCTGCTCTCAAATATCAAGGGTCTTCAATCCAAGTAAAAGCATACTGAATACTTATAGTCTGATTTGCAGTAGCCTGCGCCGTTATAGTTAGCCTTTCGCTTGGCAACATGTCATCTAAATCATAATCGGCAAAATTTATACTTTGAGCATCACTTGTATTCACGAATACAACAGCAATCACATTCCCTCCACTAATAGTGGCAGTAGTATCAAACGAAACTAAACTCGTATTTGTATTGTTCTCAGCATACACGGCACCTGTAAGTGTAGCATTTTTTATTACCTTAATGATTACGCTACTTTTAGTGTCAGTATTTAGAATATTTAGCCGTCTAGGATACACTATACTATAATTAGCAATAGTGTTTCCAATAATATTGGTATTATTTCTCATAGTAAAAGCATGAGTTGCTACATTTGTTGTATTTGCTGTTCTTTCATAAATAAATGGAATACCTCTTATGATTTCAGTTCCTTCAATAAAGCATCCAACACTGGCAATTAAGGCTTTGGATTTGCGGATTAGCACCAACAGCCAAAGAAGCCAAGAATGGTAAAGTAGTATTATTAAGAGATGTAGCAGTTTTGCTGTTGGCATATCGTATAGCATGGACTAGTTGAAATTGTCCAGTGTTTGGATTTTCAATATAAAATAATATCTGACCAAAACCTAAGTATTGATATTTAATCTGAAATACATTACCCTTACTGAAATCAATGGCTGGTAAGTAATCCGTTCCATCTGCTTTATCTACATTCCATAGACTTTGTTTAACCTCAGTAATGACTGCGGAGTTGTTAAATTGGTATATTTTCATTACACCGCTTTCTCTTGAGAAGAAAAATCCGTCCGTCAAGAAGGAATCACCAATACCTACATAAGATGAATATCCGCCTGCTTCATTTGTATTCCACAAAGCAGTAAATCTGACACATACACCCATACCAGCACGATATTTAATTTTCTTTTTTGTTTCAATGAATAATCTTGAACCTCCAACTGCCTGTGTTGTTAGATATGCCATAGCACTCTTTTGCTCTAACGTAGCACTAGTAGTGCTTGTGTTCCACTTAGAGGTATTTACATTATACATAAATGTTTCTTGTATAATCGGTGTGTATTGTGATGTTGCTAATTCACCAAATGCTGTTTTTTCAACATTAGTCTCAAGATAACCATCATGCCTTACTTTTACATTTACGAAATCTCCGTCTGGATTTTGTGCGATTAAATTTCTTTGGTTGGACATTTGAGAATTTCACTTTACTGCCCGAAGGGCGTAATCACTCTACGAGATGGTCGTGCTACGCACTCTCGCTTATTCTCAAACGTCGTCTTCCTATATTATTATACAAGAAAAAAATTATTTAATCTATTAATTTTTTTTACTTTAATGGCATTCGATGTTTTATGAACCTTCTTTTGAAAAAAGATTTGTGAATAAAATATCATTAAGACATAAGGATTTCAATTCCCTTAACAACAATAGTCCTCTGAAGAATAGCATAAGTATAATAATTCAATTGGACTGCTCCCTCCGCACTCCATTCATACCGCCGTTCGGTATCCAAGGACAGACCAGCCACTTCATAACCCTCTTCTTCTCGCTTGTCATAAAGCGGGCGGTTGTGATCCCAGAAATCAACATGGAACCAGTTATATTTATACACATTAGAGTTCAAAATAGCAGAACCCTTTACTTTTTCCTTCAAAAGCATATAGTCTTCATCGCGGGCGCAAGCGATATCAAACTGCTGAATTCTATTACTATCCAAAGTAGTGTAATAAGAAGTAATATTAGCCTGTGCTCGGTTATCGCAATCAAATGCTGTGTTTGAAGTTTCAGTATTATTAAACCCGCTAGTGTAAATTCGGCGAATTCTCTCACCTTGCGAGCGGTTCATCTTCAAAACAAACGACTGAGTTCCCGCCGCGAGATTAGTTTTCCAAAAGATAGGGTATTCAGTCTTGAACGAAAAGCCTTCACCCGCAATCTTCTGTTGAACACCCAAGATAACATTAGGGTCGGTTTCAACAGCAAGAAAGAGGTTAAGGTTGGTAATCGCCGCGGGCTGTGCGGTGGCTGTTGCTCCTGCTGCAACACTTTTCGCATCAGTTCCATAGAATATGGTTTTCTGTGTTCCCTCCCACACAATCCTCAAATCAAGAATTTCATTAAAACCAATAGTCTTATCAATTTCAAAAATAGTTCCAAAAAGCATACCAAGAGGAATAGACACATTGATTACCGGCGAATTTCCATTATTGACTGCTGGGGCAATTACTACAGCGGGGTCTTGACCAACACTTCCACCCTCAAAATACTTCGACTCCTCATAAGAGACATTTACAACAGAGGCAGCACCAGTTCCATTAGCAATGAGCAAATCATCATGACGACGAGCATTGATAGATGGCGGAGAAATTGCTCCTGCGATAGCATTACCAAAACGATTTAATGTTGCCTGAAGCATCGGTATCAATACTTCCCGCAACTGTTGCAGCACTTGCTACTTGGCCTGCATACACGGTAGCATTAAAGGCGGTTGTAGCACGACCATCGGCATTACACTTTTGAAGCATAGACCCATAACCAGAATTAGCCCCGTGGTTATCCAAAGCCATAAATAAATCTATCGTAAGAAATCTCAGGCTTCCAAATCATCTTAGTGTAATTACCAACATGTTGAAGATTACACAGATACTGACCGCTTCGGCTTCGTAGTTCAATCGTCTTAATCATTGACAAGCAGTCCATAGGAATTCTGTTATAATTACCAATTCCGCCAGTCGTCGGTGTGTAGGTAAATCGCAACACACTCCTTGCAAGGTTCAAAGGACGAGTTGGAATTTCAAAAGTTGATTCAATTCCTCCGACGCTGGTAATTGGCACAGTCGCAAGACTCTCGCGGGCAGTAAGTTTGTTAAGCGAATACTTACCGCGAATAAGTTCGCTTTGGCTATGAGTAAGTTCTCCGCCGTATTGGACAGGCATTTTTGTTTTGTTTTTGAAGTAGTGTAAGTTGATTAATACACGAAATATATTTATAGAAAAAATAAATAATTAAAATAAATATCAATCACTTGGATTTCAACAAATTGAAAAATGAATTAAATAAACTAAAATAATTAGTTTCACGATAAACCAATAATGTCATAACTATTCCCAAACCATTGAGATTTATTGCTTGGTCGTTTTTGTCCGTCAAGTAAAACCTGAATACATTGTTTGAATTAGCGGACAATGTTTTACCATACTCAGACCCGCTTCCATCATAAATGACAGAACCAAAATTAATTTCGTTGGCTGTGTATATTTCTTGTAGCACATGATTGTCTCCTTCCCCAACTAAATCCGATTGAAGATACAGAGTTTTTTCACCAGTTAGAATAATCACATTCGGCGATTTAATAAAATCATTAGCAAAGAAATATGTTGAGTTTCTATCAAAACCCATAACTTCATGAATACGGGTATCATCATCAAATATAAACCGCGGTTGAATACCTCCGTTATTTGAAACACTGAATGTTAATTTACCATCCTCCGCTTCCGTGTTTGTATTGTTGCTTGAGACAACATAAGTATAGTCATTCGGACTTTCTGCCGTCATTATCTCAGATAGTTTATTTTTAAGTTGTTCATTGTGTAGTTGCCCTCTGGTATTGTAATTAAAGCCTCATACCCGTCTTCGGATAATGTAAAAGCATTATATGGTGAAGCCACAGAGTAATACGATTTCGGCACATAAATATGAAGAATTTTACAATGTGTGGGATTGTCTAGTCCCTTCATATTGACTTCGTGTGTAAAGTCGCTGTCAGTCCCCGTTATTCGGTTTTTGCTATTTATGTAGTATATACCTGAACTTCTTCCTCCCTTGTACTCCATCGTAGGTGATTTTTATAAAAACCACCTACAACCTCAAAAATCTATATATTAGAAAATATCTTTTACAAAAAGGTGTCAAATCCATAACCATTCTGTGCTTTCAATTTTTCCGCTTCGTCTTCTTTTAAGTCTGTATAGCCACTAGCAAATTTAAATCGCACTCCTTTTGCTCGCTCTAAAAGAAACCGCATTGAGTGCCATCCACATGTGTCGCTCGTATCAGATTGTTGTTTTACTTGATTGACCTTCATCAATAAATAACTATCTGGGTGGCTTTTATCTATTAGTTGTTTCATTTGTTGTTGAAAGTCTTCAGTCGGTTGATATTCAGCCAAAGGGTCATACACTTCAACATCCTGTCTTTATCCAGACTTACCCATACGGCGATCCAATGAGACCCCGCTTGTTTGTGATTGTCCAAATTCATAATAAATCCGTATCGCTTTCTGCTTCCGGGCTTCAACTTGTAGATTTCATCACTGGCTATTGCTCCGAGATACCATCCATATTTTTTCATTATGTTGTCTATTTCATAAGTCATTAGTCCCCGCCCCTCACCCTCTTGCTGTGGTTGCTCTGGCTCTGCTTGTTGTGGCTCTGGTGTCTCCGCGACACTCGGTGGCATGGTTTGGTCTGGCGGTGTAGTCGTATCTGTTGCCGGCTCTGGTGGCGGGGGTAGCGGTGTCTCCGCGATGAGTGGCTTTGCCACGATGTTCTGCTCCGCAGAACTTGTTCTCGGGGGTAGCGGTTGGGGCATTCCCTCGTCAATATTCAAATCATTTGAAACTTGTTTATCAACATTTGGGGCTATTGTCATTTTGTTCGTTAGAGTATTTACAAAGTCCTTTTTATTCATTGTGTGTTTCCAATCTTTGCGGGATAAATATTTTTTAATTATTTTTATTGAAAATACCTTATCAATTAATTCTTCTGATGTCTTCGCTCCACTACCTTTTTGCTCACTAGTGCCCATATAATCTTCATATCTAGCATAATCTGCTACTTTTCTTTTTACGTTTTCCACCTCACTTCCAACATCAATATTAAACCTTTTAATCATGTTAATAATCCACTTTGAAGTGTCTTTGTAATTTAATTTGTTATGACCGTCATTATCTAGTCTCTTTTTTAAAGCCTGTGCTAACTCTTTTATGGTAATGGTTGGGTGATAAGTTTTTGAAAATCCAGAGATTAAAAATTGATTAATTTGTAAATTTTCAAGATGCTTACCCTTTTCTTCCGCTTTCTTTTTTTCCTTTTCAAGTTTTTCTTTATATTCTTCTGCTAATTTTTTCTGTTCTTCTAAAGATGTCGCTGTGGCTATAGCCATCTGAATATCTTGACTGGCTTTTTGTAAGCCTTTGAGACTCATCTTTTTTATGAACTTATCTGTATATCCTGCTAATTTCAGTGTTTCAATATCTTTCTGCTTTTGCTTTTTTTTCTTCCTCATATTGCTCTTTCGTTTTCAATGGTGCTTCATCTCCTAAATTAGGTAAGGCTGGTGCTTGGGGTGGTGCTCCTAATGGCGGTGCTTGTGGCGGTGCTCCAAATTGTGGCGGTGCTTGTGGTTGTCCCTGCTGTGGTGGCATAATATATTGATATTGCGGTGGCGGTGGTAATGCTTGTATCCTATTTTTTCTGTCTTCTTCATATTTTACATCATCTATGAGTTTTTGCTCCCTTCTTAGTTCTCTGGCTTTTTGTTCTTGTCGTTCCTTGATATCGGATAGTTCATTGCGGTGTATCCTTGCTAAATCATCCTGCCTTTCCTTTGCATCTGCTATGTCTTTTCTTTCTTGCCTCTTCTTTTCTTCTTCAGCATCCGCCTGTGCCTTTTTCTCGTTTTGGTCAATCTCATCAATCTTTTCGTATTTTTCCTTTCTGAGTTTGTCTAAGTGGTCATTAGTGGCGGTTCTAGTATTTTGCTCAATCTCCGACAAACTCTGGACTTTCCTTAAATCCTCCTTCTTTTCTTTTTCTTTGCTTTTGGTCTGCTCAAGTATTTCATAAAAAGTTTAACAATTTGAAGTGTGCTCATATCATTTGTTTTCTTACCAAAATTAAGATAATATTTTTTGCCCTTCTGGATAATATACGGCTTCCCGCTTTTATCTCTATAAACCCGCGGGGGTCTTAATTTCTGTTTCTTTGTTTTTTTGGTTTTAGCAACCATTCTATAAATAGTTTAGAATTGCGTTTCGTGCTATCGCACTCTCACTTATTCTAAACCATCGTTTTTCTATTTCAGGAAAAAATAATGGTCATCGATGTTTTGTGATGACGAAGTCAGAACAAAATATCAAAAATATCATTTAGAATTTGAGTGCTCCGCGTCCTCTCTGCTTACCATACCCCAGTCTTGATGCTACAGCCCCAACACTACCTGCGTAAGGCACCCCGACACTACTTAATGCTCCCGCAGTCCTTGAGATTAACTTATTACCGCGAAGAAATTTATCAACTGCAAAGACCGTTTTGCCAACTTTTTGCCAGTTGATTTTACCACCTGCTTGTCCCTTGCCTCCTTGCTTTTTCTTGCGACCAGTCTTCTTTTTGCCTCCAGCCATGTTGGTGCTTGAGTTAATAGTTCGTTTGCCGATTGTTGGAATGACTTCAACACGAGTTGTTTTAACTACCATAAAAGATAGATGAATATATAATACAGAAGAAATAATTAATTCTAAATTTTTTTTTACTTGAGACGAAAAATTAGTCCCGCAAGCGGGACAATTGCCTATTGCATGCGATAGGCTAAATTAAAATTTTTTCTTAACTCATCATCAACACTTGAGACATAAAGAAAATTAAATCGTTCCTTGTTGCTTCGTGATACTTTTGAAGAAAGTAATCAAAGTCAAAAGATAAGTCTAAATGTTTATACACGAGTTCCATTTTGTCCTGAGATTGCCCCGGAAAGATTAATAGATAATCTAACTGCTTAATTGCTTCTGGCCGTAGGTCGTTCAAATACTGACTAGACATAATAACCTTACTTTTATAGTGTCTGTTCTTTTTTAACAAATCACTTACGGACTTGTCTCTTAATCCACTTCCTAAATCATCCAAAACAAAAACAACCTCTGGAGAAATATACTTGCTGGGTCTCTCTTTCGCCTCCTTTATCTGTTTCTTTTTTTCTTCTTTTCCAAAGTATAAAAATTGTGGTTTCTCTATTTCTTCTTTGTCCTGTTTTACTTCTCCTTCGTGTTGCTCGTCATGTCTGTTCAGTTTGTCTAACTCATAATCAATGACATTTACACCATCCGATTTAAGAAAGGTATATATCGCCATCGGGTTTCCTCTGTTCTTAAAGTGCTTTACCATTGCTTTATAAATGTAGTCCTTGTGTATCGTTGAAGCAATAATGACAATACGGGTTTTTCTGTCTGTCGTCCGTTTCAGTATTTCAAAGAGTGCTGTAGTCTTACCGCTCTTCTTACGGGCGAGTAGAAATATATTTGAATAAGGCTCATTAAATAATTTATAACCTTTTGCTTTTTTATCTCCGTTTCCATCCTGCTTCACAGGCTTAACTTTGACATTGTTAATCTTCATCATGATATTTTAGAATTGCGTTTTACTGCCCGAAGGGCGTAATCACTCTACGAGATGGTCGTGCTCCGCACTCTCACTTATTCTAAAACATCGTTTTTTCTTTATTGTTTAAATTAAATCGGTTGTCGATGTTTATCAACAAACGGGAGTTGCGGTAGCAACGAGAGTGTAGTTGATAAATATCATTATTAAGCAACGAATTCTAGGCATACAACAATTCTTCCCGCTAAATTTCCTGTGTCAATATTTCCGCTGTCAGTTTCAAGGACTTTAAATGTATATTGTCCGTCGCTCCAGCCTACTACTCCTAAGTTGTAGCCGAGGTTTGAAATGTTTGCTGTGGTGCTGTCCGCAAATGTTCCAATAATTCCAATTCTGTCCATATAAAGAATTCTGGTTTTGGTTTCGGTCTGGTCGTTCATATAGTGGATAAACTTAACATTCATTTTGGTGGGTGTGAATGACATTTGGATATTTTTATTAAATGTTTTGCTTCCTCCAGCAAAATCATTGCTTAGAAAAATAATCTTTTGGTATTTGTGCTCCGTCATTCTGACTACGCTTGCTTCGCCACTTCGTGCTTTGTGGTTAAAATATATAAATATAGATATAAGATGATAAAAATTTTATTAATATTTGTTTGGTCTGTGTTAGGTCGGACTGCCTGCGACTTTTACTCGCGGATAAGCGAAAAAAAGAATATGAGTTGTGTTTATTGTATTCAAAAAGGTATAGATACTAAATTTAAATGTGTGTATAAGCCAATGCCAGATTGGTGTATTAGTTTTGATGAAGCCATTCCTTTAATGTGCTCAGGTAGTGATGCTTCTTGGTATAAAACTCAACTATATGAATGTAATTCTATTTAAACATAACGAGAATAAACGATATAAAACGATGCCTGACTACAAACAAGGTAAAATATATGCTATCAGGGCGTACCAAACGGATCAGGTGTATATTGGTTCAACCGCTCAACCATTATACAAAAGACTTTATTCTCATAAAAGAGAATATAAATGTTGGATGAATGGAAAATTTAATTATGTTTCTTCTTTTGAAATCGTCAAATATGATGATGCTTATATTGAATTAATTGAAGAATTTCCTTGTAATAACAAAATGGAACTTGAGAAAAGAGAAGGTGAATGTATTAGACAAACAGAAAATTGTGTAAATAAAATAATAGTAAGAAGAATCAAAGATGAATATTATCAAGATAACAAAGAACAAATAATACAAAAAATGAAAAAATACTATGAAAAAAATAAAGAACATTTAACACAGAAAATGAAAGGATACTAAGAAGAAAATAAAGAGCAATTATCACAGAACATGAAAGGATACAGAGAACGGAATGAAGAATATTTGTTAAAAAAAAGATTATTATAAAGAAATAAGACAAAAAAAAATCACTTGTGAGTGTGGTTCAATTTTGTCAGTACATAGTTTATCGCCTCATAAATCAAAGGAAATACATTATGACAATATGATCGGATTATCCTCTTTTGGTTTTTAATTTACTTCTTACCACCCCCAGAACTTGGAGAAGGTAAAACGATACCGACCATCAACGAAATGAGCCCCACATAGACATTAGTTTTATTACAATCAAGATTATGGTTAGAAAGTTTTACGATTGCTAACGAGACTATAGCAATAATGATACCCATTTGAAATAAGTATTATAAGTCGGCTGTCGGTTGGTCTGTTTTTTATACAACAGCACGACCAGTTATCCTCCAATTCGTGCTCTATTTTTTTCTCCTCAGTCTTTAGTTCTACTTCAAGAACACGGGACTTTAATTCTGGAGTTAGTTCGCCATCCATATCCATAATAGGTGGTGGTCTATGAAGTCTAGTCGTATTATTTGACATTTTCTCTAATTTCTTGTAGTATATTCATGAGATTATTATTTTGTTTTTCTAAATTAACTACCTTTTCTGATAATTGTTGAACTGCTTTAATTAATGGTGCGATAAATTCAGAATAACCTATACCATAACCAACATCACCACTATCAATACATTTAACATCTTCTGGATTAACACTCACACCTTTCAATTCGTATTCCGCTCTTTGCTTTGGACACGGAACCATAATTGTTTCTTTGATAAAACCGCCAAAATCTAGCATATCCATTTCTGTTAGTATTTCTTCTAATTCCTGTGCTATTAAGCCAGTCCTACATTTCTTTTTGTCATCAACCATACGATAGCAAACTGGATTTAACTTATTAATAAAATCTAAGCCTAAGCAATCCTTTATATCTTCTTTTTTTCTCCTATCTGAATATTGAATTGGATTGGACAATACCCATAACTGACCATCGCTTGCTTTCAAAGACATTAAAGCAGTATTTGAACTATTCTCCCATATGAAACCACTCGTTGAAGAATTATTCACTCTAAATCTAATAGCATAAGAAGTTAATCCTCCTCCTACTCCTCCTGCTGGTGCTGTTCCTCCAGATAGTGCTTTATTTGCCCCAGACTGGCTCATATAAATCCCCCAGTTTGGATCAGTAGCATCCCATACAAATATTCCTCTCGCATTCGTCCCGTCTGTTTGTCCTTGAATTGCTATTTTTGCCCCATTAGTTGTTGCCGATGCCGTTGTTAGCACCCCAGAATATGTAATTCCCGCATTCGCTGTCAATAATCCAGACGTATTAATGTTCATCGCCTCAGACCATGTTATATTGCTTCCTGCTGTTATGCCTGATTTATAGTTAAAAGCAAGTTTGTTTGAGTTTTTGTATATTTGAAAGTTTGAACCAGAATTACTTGATTTCCAGTTTGAGCCATCATAATAAGCATCAAAACTTACGCCTATGTTATCATGTGCCCAGTTCAATAATTGAAATGTTGGATAAGCATCTGCCGTTGTTATTGCTTGTAAGTGTGCTCCTCCAATATTTGAAGCCGCCCCGTATAATTCTAAACCACCCGTCGCCCCTGTGCCTTTCGTTGTATTGCCTATGATTATTGGTTTGCCTGATGCTGTTGTTATTTTGTCGCTCGTTGTTAATGTTGTTGTTGATATCCCCGCGGTTGAAGTAATTGTTGTTCCCGTTATTGTTCCGCCATTTGTTATATTGTTTGAGTTCATATCTAAGGCACCATAAAACCGCATACCGCCCGCATTGTCAAAACTGACAATGTCAGACGAAGCACTTTTATTATCCAAAAGTTTTGAAATATAAAGTCCCGCCCCTTTTACATCAGATGCTACATTCGTGAATACATAACCTCTTTGGTCTGCGGTTCCGCTTGTAGCAGTATTTAAAGTAAATAAGAAATATTGGTAATCACCTGATGTCTGTGAAAAGAATATATCACCTCCATTTTGGTTTAATATCCTCGCCCCATTATATGTTATATTTCCTCCATTAGTGATCGTTTGATTATTAAAATCGGCGTTGTTCATTAGAGTTAGATATTTTATCGTAGTGCTCGCACCATTAAATGTTTTACTTCCTGTTATGGTTTGGTCTGTTGATAGTTTTACATTTTGCCCGTCCAATGTGTCCGCATACCCTTTTGTCGCTCCGTCCGTTGTTGCTGATGGTGTGGCTAAGTTTGTTATTTTGTTGTTATTCAAAGATAGTGTAGTGCCTGTTGCGGTTATAATTACATTATTACCAGAATATAACTCAACATACGAACCCGTTATTTGTATCGGATAATAAGTCGCAGTTGCTATTTTTTGTGCGGCAATCATTCCTATATTTGTCGCCGTATCAAAGGCAACACCGATACCATCAAAAGCGGTTGGAGCTGTGGCGCCCCGCACTTCTATTGTTGAAGTAAATTTTTTATTCCCTGCTATGGTTTGGTCTCCTGTTAGTTTAACCACAGAAGTATCAAGAGTAGAAACATCAACACCATCAACAAGATTTACATTTGTTATGCTTTGGTTTCCCATATTTAGTCCACCATTCGCTGTTATCGCCCCACTCGCCGTTAATGTGGTTGTTGATACTCCGCATTTGCCGTTATTGCCTTTGAAGCAGTAATTCCAGCATTAGCAATTCTAAATAGTTCATTTATCCCAGAGTAATAAAACACGTGGCTATCACCAAAAGCATTAACATTATAAATCAATGTATTACTAGCAATACCAAATCCATAAAATCCAGTTGTTGATGGTGTTCCACTATCATACAAAACTAGTTTATTGTTGGCAAGAGCGCTTCTATTTATGAAAACACTTTTGCCTGCTCCTACTACCACATTGTCGCTTGTTGTTAATGTTGTTGTTGTTATCCCCGCATTTGCTTTGATTTCATTACTAAATGACTTAGTTCCTGCTATGGTTTGGTCTCCTGTTAGTTTAACCACCGAACCATCAACTGCGAGATTAGCGAGATTAATTCCATCATACGTAGAAGCCCCCGAAATAGCATAACCATTCATATTTAGTCCTCCCGTCATACTGGCTGTGCCGTCTAATCTAAGAAAAGGTGGTGTAGTGTTTCTCCATTGCCCCGTGCTATAAATTAGTAATTGGTTATCTGCTGGTGTGCCTGTTATTAGCACATCGCTATGTGAGTCTATACTTCCACTCGCTGACACCTTATTATTATTATCATTATGTTCAAATATCCATTCATCAACATCTTTGTCATTTAGCAAATTAACTCCTGTTATATTCAAATATCCTCCCATACTAATATTACCAAATCCATCAACATTTATCGGAAATGTTTTATTTACCCAGTTTATTGAGTTATATGTTAGATAACTATTCATCGCCACTGGTGCTGTTATAACCACATCTGAAAGTGTATCAATTGAGCCGATTGTTGTATTTCTCCATTTACCATCTACATCATTATATGTTAAGTATTGCCCGACCGTTGGAGCGGATATGTTTGTGTCTATCAAATTATATAAACTGGTTTGGTGCGGATTGGAAGTATTGCTTCTGTGTTGAGTTGAGGCTTTGACTTCGTCATTATCCTTACTCGTTGCTCTGTGTAGTATAAACGGCTTCCTTCTTTAAGGTCAGTCGTTGATTTTAAAGCGAGCCGTGTGTCAAAGCGGTTATCAGTCCAATAATAATTAAGTCCTTCTTTAAGGTCAGTCGTTGATTTTAAAGCGAGACGTGTGTCAAAGCGGTTATCAGTCCAATAATAATTAAGTCCTTCTTTAATGTCCGCGGTGCTTTTGGTAGCCAGTCGTGTATCAAATCGGTCGTCAGTGTAATAAAGATTTATGGGGTCATCATCTTCTGGCACTCTGTCTGTATTCAGACCGACTATGTTTGTGTTGGTTAGGTCTAAGTTAAGTATATTTAGACTATCAACAGCCAACTCATTAAGGCCAAGTAATGATTTATATTGCGACATTATATTAATTAATTAATTATTTTAAAAAATACTAAAATATATTAATCTTAGTATAAATGCCGTCTCCCGAAGCAAGTCGTAAGAACTGGGGTAAGGCTGTGGAAAGTATTAAGAGTAAGAAACAGCAAAAGGTAGAAATTGCAAAAGAGAAATTAGCAAAGTGTAGAAAGGCTTATGTAGGCGATGATGAAGAGATGGAGGAAAAGATCAACCGCATGGCTGAAATGGGTGTTGCTAATGATATCATTAATGGAAAAGACCAAGATGATACACCAGAAGAAAGCAGTGATAGCGATGAAGAATGTGATTTTACTGATATCATTGCTGAAAAGATGGCTAAGATGAAAATAAGAAGAAAGAAAGCGGAAGCAAAGAAGAAAGTAAGTAAAAAGCCTGTGCATGAGCCTGAGCCTGATGAGAGCGAAAGCGAAAGTGAAGAAAGCGAAGAGGAAGAGCCGAAGCCTAAATCTAAAAAAGGAAACGGAAAGAAGTCAAACATATCTGTTAATGTTTATAATCAAGCAGAGAAACCAAGCAAGAAAGAAAAAAATAATGATGTTGAAAAATGTTTCTTAAAATTCTAATAATATATCATGGATAATAAGCACACAAATCAGCAACAACAACAAGAAACTCCTGAGCAGACAGAGCGAAAAGAAAAACTTGAAGAAGTGGCCGAAATACATTTTCAATCAAAGCCCGCTAAGATATGGAACACGATAACCTCACCAGAAGCAAAACCACTAAGTCAAATATTTATTGATTTAATGGATATGTCAAAGGTGGCGACAAAGAAAGGTAATGCTAACTATAATTTTGGATTAGTTGCTATTGATGTATATAGCCGTCGTGGGTGGATTGAGCCAGTCAAAAATAAAACAACTGGTTATGTCTTAGAAGGGTTTAAAAAAATGTTTACTAAAAAAGTTCCTGAAAGAATTACTTCAGATAATGGCGGTGAGTTTAAGGGACAAGTCAGTGAATATTTCAGACAAAATAATATTGAACATAGAACTGTCCAAGTAGGCGATCACAGAACAATGGGTATAATTGACAGGTTTATTAGAACAATACGAAATGAATTAAACTTAATATGGGAATTTAATGAAAATTTTCAATGGGTTCCTATTATTCATGAGGTTGTTAATGCTTATAATAAAACATATCATACAACAATAAAGGCTGTACCAATAAATGTTTTTGAAGGAACCGAAAAGAACACTCAGGAAATATACCGAAATCCTTTAATTAATGAATTCCCTAAGGGTACAAGAGTAAGAAAGGAATTAGAAAGAATTATTTTTTCTAAAGGGGACAAGCAATTCAGTAAAACTATATTCAAGGTTAAGGGCCGGAAAGGCTTCAAAGTTATACTCAGTGAAGAGGACTTAGTCCGACCGTCAGAATTATTAAAGATTAATGTTGAAGAGCACCATAAAGAAGAAGAACCGAAAGAGCAATTATCGGACAAAGTAAAACAATTACTAAAGAGAAAAAAACGAAAGAACAACTAAAAAGAGAAAGTATTGACAGCGATAATATAAGAACTTCAACACGATCAAAAAAGAAAGTTGATAAATTAGACCTTTAATATTTTAATTATTTTTGGTTTGAATGTATTTCTTATGTTTCGCCGTTGTCTCGTGAATTTCTTTCCCATTTATCATTATAGTTGAACCACATTCACATTTTATTTTTTCTATACTTAAATCATCATTTGAAATATTAATTCCTTTCATTCTTAATTCGTGATTGCTTGATAAAAGATGTCGTGCATTGTAAGCATTTGTTGTCTCTTCACCACATTCACATATAAATTTTTTCTTCATCCATTCCTTATTCTATTTAATTTTGTATTGTTGTTTATTTTGGTTAACTCGTTCATCATTGTATTTTTTCCAAACTTCGTATTTGGGTTTTATGTTTTCTTCATAAAACTTGTTTGCTTCCTCTAGTGCTTGTTCTTTATTTCTTTTTCCAAACTCTGAAAAATTAAACCTTTTCTTTTTTATTTTACCTTCTTCACACCATTGAACTACAACGAATTCGCATGAACCCGTAATTAATTTTGGTCTTGTTTCCTTTATTATATATACTCCTCCCTTTGAAATGTTGATAGGTTGCTCTTTTGTGTCTGTCATTTTTATATATAGGATATTATTCTATGTCTTTAATATGAATATATATGTGTCTTTATTTTATTTATTTAAATAATAATTATTTAAAGGTAGCCGTTTTTCTTTCTTTTGTCTGTCTGTATTTGTTATAAATAGGAAGACGAAATAACGAATAACGGCTCTTAGTGGAAAAACACTTCTCACACCTGAGACGGGAAAGGTGAGGTAAAATGGACACTGGGGAAAGTTCAGTCCTTGGACAACTTTTTGCTTTTTGTGTAAAGTAGTCCAGAGAGAAATTCGTAATAAGAGAGATTTTAATGAAATTGATGTTTTGAACTTAGAGAGAATAGGTAGCCTCAAAACTAAATAACGGCTCTTAGTGTGGTTTGTGCGATGAAACTGCACTGAAACCCTGCGCCAAAGTGGCCCCCCTATACTACTAGAGTGAAGGCGAGAGTGAGGAGGAGGGGCAGACAGAGAGGGAGGAGAGTGTAGATGTAGAGAAAGATAGATTGGGAGTGCCGCAACACCATAGAATAGTCAACACATTCATATCACCAGACGGTAGACAGACATACACACAGCACAAGAGAGACCACAAAGACTACTTTACACTTGCAACACCAGAGGTTAGGGAAAAGAAAAACGAGAAAGGTAAGAGGCAAGAAAAGAAGACAGTTATACAGGAGCTTAGGTTTCAGGCAGAGACACACAGTAGGTTTAGAAAGGTAGAGAAGGAGGCGATGAAAGAGTTTGGGAGCGCATTTGATAGCTTTGTAGAGAGAGACGAGCCCACAGCTGAGGAAATTAGGCAGACAGTAGACAGAGTGTTATTGTATATGATGCAACATAATGCTAGTGAGAAAGAAGTGACAGAAATATCAGCTGTTAGCAAGCATCCACACATAAAAGGCAGCATGCTCAAGAATAGGAGAAGGAATGAGTTAGAGCCAGAAGCACAAGAGGCATACAAGTTAAGGTTTAGTAGTGACAACAAGTGTGTAACAGCAGATTTAGGCAAGGTTTTAGCAAGTGCAGATAAGACTTATTTGGCTAGTAAGTTAGGTGATGCTAGTAAAATAGCTGAGCTAAGGATAGCGGTAGCAGGTGATGGAGCTAAGGTAGGTAGTACACACAAAATAGTGACTATAGCTTTAAAATTGATAGGTGTAGATGCAGGAGGTACTTTTCTAGACCTATTCCCGTCCACCACCTCTGCTGCCGGTCTATTTACTCTTGCTCAGTGCAAAGTTCCAGAGAAATACGATGACTTAGAAGAAAGACTCATGCCCACCTTGAAGGACATGGCTGCCTTGACCCTCTCGGGCTGGCATAGCCCTTCCTTGAACAAGAAAATTCCTGTTAGATTTCTACAGATAGGGGACATGTCCTGGAATTTACAGGTCTCTGGACATAAGGACGCAGGCAGCACATACTTTTGTCTTTATTGCAAGTGTACGAAGAATGAGAGAGGCAACCTCAAGATGGTAGGAGAAAGGAGGAGTCCTTATTTTGGTTTGTTGAAGTTGCGGACATCATACCTGACTTGCCCCATGTTACGTGTACATGGACGCTTCTTTGGAAAGTTGCTTAAGGAGATAATGGAGGGGCAGTGCCAAGTGTTTTGGCCTTTCGAGGGGCAAGAGGATGCCCCGAAACGACCTGAGGACAGAGCGTTGCGCCTTCATCATATACTGCATTCTGTTGGAGTTTTCGGGGTCAATATCATCATCACTAAGGGGGAAAGCGGCGCTAAGACTTTTGAATTCAAAGGACACGAACAGGGAGTAGTCTTACGCCGCCTGTTCAATCAGGTTTTAGAGTGCAAGGTTGACTTTGCGCCCTTGATGAAGATAGGCAGGTGGGATAGAATTAAAGCTTTCTGGAACGCCTGGCATTGCCAGTGGCTTATTCTAAACAACCCAGACACTTGCTTTTCGGACCAGCAGGCGTGGGAATGGCAAGAGTTTACAGTCTTGATTTTCCGCCTTTTAACAGAAACAAGTGCGCAGCCCCTGCACCACAAGGTAGAGACGGGGGAATGGTACGTTAGAGGTAAGAACATCAAAACGCACCATCCCGCAGCAATCGTACGAGACTCGAAAACGAAACAGCCTGTGCGTGACATTAACATCGGGGGTGGGCTCCGTGACGTGAAGTGGCAGGATGTCATGCGGGTGCCGACTTATTTGAACAATTTTATTACTCCATACATACATTGGTGTTGCTGTCATACGTCTGAGTGTCTCTGTAGGCATAGGTCAATTTATTGGGCCTCAAGTCAGTCTTTAGAACAGAGAAATAATCATAACTGCCAAAACTTTTTCTGCTCTAATAGCAGACGCACTCAGTTTTTGTTGGAGATGATGACTAAGCAGTGCGTCGCCCGCCTGCTGGTAGAGAAGGGAGTGGTGGTGCGGGACAAGAAGTTTGTGTGCTCTTGGTGCGGTCAGACTTTCATTCAACAAGGCCGCATGTTGCACCAAATGGAGAAAACTTGCACTAACGACCGCCGGGAGCCAGGCGAGACGTGGGACTTTGTAGTGCAGCGTCCGGAAGCAATCCTAAACGAGTTAAATCATTAAATTCATGTGCTCCCCTTCTGAATTACATTAATACATTATATAATATTAGCTATTAATGTCGTCCGGCCGTGCAGTATTAGTTCTAGTATTAATATTAATACTATGATTTTTTTAAAAATATTAATACTATTTTTTTTCTTACTATTCCTAGTCTGAGTCGACGTCTTAATGGTTATCAGTATTATTTATTAATATTAATACTATGTATTATATCGTCCGGCCGTGCAGTATTAGTTATTAATATTAATACTATGATTTTTTAAAATTAATATTAATACTATTTTGTTTTCTTACTAGTCCTAGTCTGAGTCGACGTCTGAATGGTTATCAGTAGGACTGGAAGGAGCAGGGGGTGTTACAGGGCTCGGTGAGCGTGTCACTGCAAGAGGAGACAACCAATCCTTATTATGATTACGTGGCTGGGGTGAGTTGGGTTCGGTGGGGGGGAGGGGTGAGTGCATGGTCAATATGCGGTATATTCGGGTGATTAATATCGGAACCGGCCACCGTTCCCGGGGCTAGTCGAACACCACGACCGAGCAAAGACCGTTGAGGTGCTATTTGTTGTTTTGCCCTGGCTTTAATGTTAATCACCTTGTTCTCAAAAAGGGCTGTTTTCTGTAGTGAGGCGACTGGGATGGGACCTGCCTTGCTTATGCAGGTGTCCGCTGTGCGGACACGGCAACTTAGCCCGTCCATTTTACCATCATCCTCACTAGCCGCCTGTGCGACATCGTCTTCGGGTGGAGATGGGTGAGGGTCCGCCTGTACATTATTGCGGATGGTCGTCACCTCAGGTGAAGGTGTACGGCCACGACTACTGTTGTGCCCCTCTGTTAATATCTCTGCGCTCACCCCTGCCGTAGCAGTACTATTGACTGTGATCGAGGGGTCTGTGACCCCCGCAAAACTATCTACTTGCGGTGTAGAAGGGGGCACAGCAGCCCTAGCCGTCGGTGACTCGATACTGACTTGTGTCACCTGACCTGGCGTTGGTGTAGCCTCCATTCTTACTGTCTTATCTACTACTGGTGCGGGTGGGGACACAGCAACCCTAGCAGTCGGTGACTCAATATCGGCTTGTGTCACCTGACCTGGCGTTGGTGTGGCCTCCGTTACCATCACCCTATTAACTAGTGTTTCTGTTGCTACTGCGCCTGTCCCGACAACTAGTCCATCACCCTCTGCGGTGGCTATCGTTTCCAACGGGTGTGCAAAACGCACCCGCTTACGTGCCCCGGGGTGTGTCCTTTCCGTTGATTGTCTAGGACTTGAATTTGCGCTTCTTGGAGGACTTGTGTCCTGCCGGCTGGCCTTGGCCTGCACAACACATGTGATGCGTTGCTTGCGTTTGCGTTTGCGTTTGCGTGCTGTGGGCTTACCCATCTGGCTCAGGAGTGTCTCCTGACCGGGCATGTATGCCGCGAACTTGTCGGCCGCCGGGCATTGGCTCTTGAGCATTTCGGCTTCCGCATCGAAGGCGGCGCACCAACTCGCCACGTGCCCGTTTGGCATCAGAGAGACCCGTCCGTGTTCATCAATGTCCGGGAATGGCAAATTCATGTGTGCCTGCTGTTTCGGGCAAGGCACCCAATCGCCATCTTCCGGCCTCTTGACCTTCGACTCTCCCGCCTTGTATCTGCGTATATACCGCCTCATCGCTATTGGGTGCTGTGGGGTGCCCGGGAATGTGTGCCATCGTTGACACGACTTTCCCATGAGGCAAGGCCACACCCAAAATCGACGTTCTGGTAAGCAGTTAAAAGCCAGTGCGTGGTGAAAATAATCACACAAAGTATTAGACTTGACCGTTGGCGGGTTGCCAAGGTCGTCTAACCTCTGTACCCCGTACGGGCATCCAGCCGGACCAGGGTCGATGGCTAATGAGCTGAGAGGTTGATTGGTTTGCCGTGGGATTGTACGTGTTTTCTTTTCTTTGTCGCCGGCTGACGTGGGGGCGGGGCCCCTTGTGTCTGGCTAACCGGCGGTGGTGTGGGAGGTAACATGGGGGGTGGTATGGGCGGCGGTGAGTACATGGGCATGGTAAACTGTGGTGCTTGGTACGCATGCGGTGGCGATGTCAAGCCCACCGGTGGTGGAGAATGAAACCCCGAAGTAGATTGTTGGGCATATGGGTTAGGGCTCCCCCCGCTGGAGAAGATGTAGATGCGTATGGGTTTGGAGAATGTCGCGGCCCCTGGCCCCAATATGGGTTCCAGGAGCTCGATGAGCTCGACGACGATGACCAGTATGGGTTAGGTGAACTCGAGGGGGATCTCTGATAGGAGCTGGACCCCGTATAAGAGTGGTCTCCCCATGAGGTGGATGTGACGAAAGACAGTATGTCGAACTGTGGTTCGTTTGCCTTGGCCTGATGATCAGGCAACGACAATCCCATAGCCTGCATGGCCTGCAGCAAGATGTTTGCCACCGCATACGTTCGTCCTTGTTCGCTTTAGAGCCGAAGATCCTCTTCACAAAAGTTGCATCCCACGCTGATACTTCGACCAATCCATCAACGCGAAAACTCTGAAGCGAGAATGCGCGGTCATCGGCATCCTGTGCCTGTGACAAGACGTTGCGAATGTATCTTTCCCCCGTTGTTCGGCCTTTGGTGGTCGTTGCTCTAGCGATGCCCTTAAGGACTGCCACTAGTAACATCGCCAAATCAGCGCGAACTAGGGGCGTGATCAGCTTTTGTGGAAGGTCCACGATTTCGTTGTGTGGCACATCGGCTTCCCACATACGTTGTGCCATTGCCGACACCAGGTCGGCGACGATAACAGGGTCGCACATGAGACCCCAGTTGGCCCCCTTTACAAATTGTTCGAGCAGGTAATGAGGTCGGCCGGGAGGCTTCAATTGTCCCCCTTGAATCAGTCGGGCCGCTTCCTCATCCCATTGTGGCCATTTGTGCGTTAACAAGTCTTGGGATGCAACGACTGGCTTTGTTGGCTAACCTCTGTTTAGTGTCTGCAGCGGTTAGACTGAACTGTCCAATCGTGCTGTCTAGACACGTATAGCCCAACAAAAGCAAGATACCTTCACCATAGTCAATATTGACTTGCGGGTTATACTTGCCATAGTCAAAAGTTGTGGCCTTGTCAAGCCGAGTCAGAGCTCGTTCGACCAATTTGTCGTTCGCTTTCTTTTGTTCTTCCGTGGTGTTCGAAGGTCGGTTGTGTCCGCCACCCCCTTGGTTTCCCTGGGGTGGGACAACTACCGCCTTGTGAAAGAAGACGAATGTCGTTCCCTCTGGGACGACAGTTGCTCTGCCATCATTGCCATATGTGACATGAACCTCGTTCGCTAGGCGAATTCGGAGGATGTCACTGATGGTCTGTGCTACTAACTCGCACATAGCAAGGAAGTTGCACCAATAGAGCTTTACTGCCGGATGGGGAGCGATTTTCTTCTCCACCGCCTTACCACCTCTAATAGCCTTCTCAAACACCATGGTGGCCTTGAAGTATTTGAACTTCGTTGCCATCCTACTCACCCAGGTCCACTGATGCTGTTCGATTGTATCAAGCAGCTCGTTAAGGGTGTCCCGGGCTTGGGCAGCTGCTGTTGAATCGTCCTCAGAGGGGAGAAGCTGTTTCTTCCAGCTCTTGTGCTCTGTGAGGGTGAGATTCCAAATTGCAACCGCAGCACTCAGGTTTCGTGCTGAAACTATATTCCAAGCTTGTATCTCCGAGATAAACACCAGCAACCCTGCCGAGTTGGGCCACTTTGTGTCTGTAGCTAGTTCTTTATCTGGGTCCATATGTAAGTTCTCCTATGGGCGAGTGGTCGTTAGCATAATAAACATAGATCCGTTAAACTTTATCATATGAAAATTGTACATTTCAAAGCTATAAGTAAAAACATTTAATTTAATGAAAGAATCATTGAAAAATAGTAAAAACTGACTTCAAACCAATCGATTTCCCGTCGCCCACCGCTTTTTCCCAACTAATTTGCACACCCCCCAACCGGAAAAAACTGGCAACCTTGCCACCTCAAAAAATGGTGCTTGTGATGACCAAAAATCAGAGTCAGTTTTCATATCTTGCCTGTATGCTCTTCAATAAATTTTTATATAATATCTTTCTATGTATGCTTATAATTAAATGTACAAAGTTTTTTTACAAAAAGGTAACCTTAAGCCTGCAAACAAACCGGCCAAAATCAGCAAAAATAGGGCATAAGGCCCTCACTCAGAAACTTTTTTATTTAAATACAAGGCCGGCACAAGTACAGAAAGTGAAGGAAATCAAAGAGAATATTTCATAAAAGCATTTTGTACAGAAAGTGCAGAAAAAAAATTGAAAATCTCTAAAGATTTCACTCATGATTTTTTTAGCCTGTCTGCAGCCCAGAACAGATCACCAACAGCAGGGTTACAAAGAAAGGAGCAGTAGTTGAACATATGCAAAACAAAGACCATGTGATTGTGAATAGATTCAGCACATTACATTCCCAGAAAAGCACACACAACACATATAGGAGTGATACAAGACAGGTGCAAAAAAGTGCTTCAGGGAAGAAAGAACAACACACAGATAAGTTTACAACACACCATTTTGCAGACAGCATAGGCACAACGTTTGGAAAGACTGTACAAGACCACGGGACGTGAAAGTATGCATGAGAAATACACAGAAAAAAAAACACAAAACCCTCTCTAGACATGACTTTTACCAATCTCGACCCCGCAAAAACCGTCAAATAAAAAAAATCTAGTGCGGCCTTCACTTCAAAGGCTACGTATGTCGATAGGCCTGTTTGGTCAAATATTTTTTGGAAATTTTTCTGGTTTCCTCTCCGGGAATTGGCATGGTCTTGTCAAATATTGCCACAGAAATTCACGGGCCGGCGCCACCAAAATCATGTCGGAGGTCAAGTACACCAAAGCAGCTAAGTGTTCAAACCACATCGTTTCAAGCAAAAGCAAGCATGACACAAGTGTTTTCATCAGAAAAATTGGTCTGCCGCGTTCTTGAAATCATTATTTTCGACTGCAATTTTCACTTTTCAGGACATAGCAAGTATGGTGTTTTTAACTGAAAAATGTTGTTTGCATGATGCACTCTGCACTCATTTTTACGCACAAGTGCACAAATGAATTCACATATTATGTTGAGTAATCCTGCCTAAGGGTTTTTGTAGAGGAGTACGGTGGAAAATGAAAACTAGGAAAACATAGGTCGAAAATTAGTTTGTCAAAATTCAGAACATACTCTGGAACACAGCAATACCTTTAATACACTGAAAAACTAAACCTCCGGCAGACCATTCTCAATAAAAACATTGAATTCTGTGCAAACAGCACTTCAAAATCTTGAATATTGAATGAGTTTACCTGCTTTGAAGTTGATGGGGGCTCTAACGACCACTAGAACCTACATATGGGCTGTGTGAAAGGAAAAATGAGAGAGGGTTGCAGATCCTTTTTCTCGACGAATAAGGTATTCAGCAGCGCTGGGTACCTTTGGTGGTTTATCTGCCACGCTTCGTCTTATAAGGAGTCACGCACGGTTGCTAGAACCCTGTAGAGGTCCATAACATGATGTATGGTAGCGGTACCATTTGCAGTAAGGCTCGGATTGAACAAATGCATTAGTCCAATAGCCCCTTGTATCGAGGGTTCCTTGAACATACACCTGTACCAAGTTGCCTCCTCGTACATATTATTCGGGAAAAGATGCATCGAGTTGTCGTTTGGGTTTGTCCCATGTTCCTCGTCATCTTGAGGGTTGCCTGGCCATCCCTCGTCTGGGCCTCGGTATCGGTCCAGCACCACCTTCGTTTGAATTGCACGAGCCGGAATTACCAACCCATTGTCGGGCCCTCTCCATGGGGAGCGAGGGACAGGTTCCTCCTGTGCTCGTCCTCCTCCCCTTGCGGGAGTGGTAAAACCGCCGCCTGTGGCGGGCGTGTCGTTACCGTCTGCTTCGTCAGACATGTCGAGTTTTATAGCGATGGATGATCTCGTTTTAGAGCCTATCCACGCCATGTTCAGTGTGCCCCTGAAGGGTCGAAACGAGCAGATGGAGTCGTATGTTCTCGTGTTGTGTAACTGTGCTGTTGTGTTTGTCTTTTTTGTTGTCGTGTGTTCTGTTCGCTGTGTCGTCACTGCTTGTGTCAAGCACGATGTTATACAACACGACAACCAACTCACACCCAACACAACAATCAACAAATAACAGTCAAGGAATTGGTGGACTCACCCTCCCCCTCTGTCGGGGGAAGCCTTGCTGTTCCTTCTGCCAAGCCAGACGATGTGTACGTGTACACCCTGACAAAGTACACCACACTTGTGCTTCACAAACAAGTCGGTTAGCAACCTTACTCCACCCTCGTGCGTACACGATCAAGAATCGTTCAAAAAGGTTTCCAATGATCATTTCTGGGCTCAGCCCAATAGGTCACTGTTATTGTCCTTTTGTGAAAGAACCTTTCCCAACTCAAAAACCAACCGAAGCTTTGCCTTTTTGAGTTATGGGGGGTGTGTTTGTGAGTGTTCTCGTGTGTGTATGTGTTTGTGTGTACCGAGTGCTGCTGACTCTTCATACAACAACGGCTGATGCCTTGTGAGTTGCTCGGTGTCCGAGTTTGTTTTTTTTTTGTTGTTCTTGGTGACCTATTTGACACCACACACACGTTGTTAGTGCTTGGGTGTGATGTGAGGTGTGTGTCTCGTCTGTGTGTCTACGAGAGTGTGTATGCCTGTGTGTGTACCGAGTGCTGGTGACTCTTCACACACTTGTCGTTGATGTCTTGGGAGCTGCTCGGTATCCGAGTTCTTGTCCTTGCTGACCTTGGTGACACCATACAACACGTTTGGAGTGTTTGAGTGTGATGTGGGGTGTGTGTTTCGTTGTTTGTGAACAAAAATAAAAATTGTTCCCAAAACACACTCCTTTTTAGCCTCCCTGTCTTCAATTTACACTCAATTCCCCCGGCCTATGTATTAATAGACTGGCCTACCACCCCTTTGAGAGATGGCTACCTTCTTTGGTGTGGGATGGGTGTTGTTTGTCTAAACAGGTTTTATGCAAAGGAATAGGATTCTGTATGTGTGTTGTTTGTTTGTTTTTCTTCTGCCTCGTTGCACGTATTAACGTGTCAACAACGTTTGTGTGTGTTACGTGTTTGTGGCAGAGCGAGTCACCAATTGTTGGTTATTCTCCTCGTGAGGAGTATGTGTAGGTATACGTGTAGGAGTGTTGACAGAATTGATAGGAGGATGTTTTCCTTCTCCTTGTGTGTGTTTGTTAAGCACTCCTCCGGCTCGACAATGTCTCGACAATCACACCAGAGCCCCCTAACGTTTCTGTCCCACTGAGTACTGAGTACACTTTCTATGCACCTTACACACTGGAGTCCAATCACACTGCTTGAGGTGTCACAACGAGTGTCTTGTCGTGCCGCTTTATGGGCCTCTGTGCAAGATTTCACTGTTGTTTTTGTGCACTGCAAGCTGCTAACACCTCCCCAACTCTTTTCCTACACTCCTCGACTACCTTTCCTTCTTGCTTTGCTTAGGGTAGTGGCTATTTTTCAAATTGCTGAATTGAAATTTGGAGGATATGAAAATCTAGGCTGGGACTTCACTTTTGTCGGTTCTAATCAAAAGATATTATTTAATGTAAGCCGGGGTATTTATCCTTCCAATTCCACAGCACTCTGAAATAACCTAATCTTCCTCCTCCACAAAGAGAGGAAACCAGTATGGAGGAAAATATAGGAGACTGTCAACAAAAAGGGAAAAGAGAAGCATTTCCCAGTGTCACCCCTAACGCCGGATAATATTATACTGCTTAAAAAGATAGTACCGGTTATGAATCGTAATATTATCGTTTTCAACCGGCTCAAAAGTATATAAATAAAAACGGATATAACTACATCTTAAAGAGATATAGCTCTTCTATACATTACTGTGTATAGGGGTACAAGAAAAGGTCGCATATTTACCTATCTGCGCCTACACTTCAGGACGCGCCGGGCCGTGTTGTTCTGTCTGTGCCGCCTCAATAAAGCTTGTGGTGCGATGCGATCGTGACTGAGCTTGAACCGGTCCGTGGATGACTTGCTACCTCTGTGCAGGAACAGTATTTAGGTATTGCTGTTGACATTCAAGACAACAACAAAAATTAATTTTTCATTTTTGTGTCAGATTTTCATTTTTGTGACAGTTTTTCATTTTTGTGACAAAAATTCAAATTTTCAAATTTAACGATAACATTTCGCAAAAATTTACGATATTTTGCGGACGAATATAGCAGTTAATTTGAAAAATTCAAATTTTCACCCAAAATCAAAATTCCAACCAAAACTGAAATTCCAACCAAAACAGAAAAATCAATTTTTTTTGTTGTCTTGAATGTCAACAGCAATATATGTTCTAACACGTAGAAAGAACTCAGAAATTGTATGATGAAAATACTATTTCCTTCATAAAATCGGGAGGGGGGCTAGTACTATAGGCATCACCCCCCGGATAGCCGATAAAAAGTACCAGACTGTCACCTACCCTTTTCCTGGTGACAAGTGCACCAGCCTGTTTTTCAGTATTATTTGTCCTGATTGGACCTGATGCCATTTTATTCCTGGTCTGTTGCCGTTTTCCTTTTCTGCTTCACTGAGCTAATACAACGAGACATCATTCTCATTCTTGAGGACTGTGTTTGGTTGTATTACCGACTTTTTTTATTGAGCTATCGTTGGGGGCATTACATTGCACTTTTTAGACCGGAATATATTATCGTTAGGCCGGACCACGGGAATCGGCAGTGTTTGCCTCGGTTGTTTTTGGCTCCGCTAGTCTCCCACATTTTCCATCTTTGACCCTTATTTATATAACAACAGAGAATTAGGTTACTAGCGGAGTGTATTGAATTGGTTGTAATAACGAAGAGGCATCATTAAATATATTCTTTTAGACCAGAACCGGCAAATATATATTCCTTCCCTTCCCTTCGCGCACCCCCCCCCCCCCCCTCTCTCTCACTCACTCTCTCACTCTCTCTCTCTCTCTCTCTCTCTCTCTCTATGTGAGCGGCACTTAAGCACATTAATATTGGTTAGGTTAGTGTGGATGAAGATCAGGATGTCAACGGAAGCATGATCGATCTGCTTGTGGCATATCAGGGGATGCGTCTATAAACAAGCAACATTTAGGTTGGGGATTCATTATATATCTTAGTCTGTCAAACTCTCATACACACTCTCAATAAGGCTCTCTGAAGCGGGAAACTCATCGTGTACGGCCATGAGATCTTGAAATCTTCATGCCCGCGAAATGGAAAAACATGAAGAAATCTGGGTTGCCCCGCAAAAGTCGTTATTACAAATAGTGTTCTGCCTGCTGATTTTTATACAGGCTCTATTTAGTGGCGGCGGCCTTGCCTTCGTCCTGCTTGACCTTGACACCATCTTTCCCTAGCTAAGAACGCAAACCAAGGCAGGTCGTGTTGTGTGCATATGTGTTATATATATATATATAATATACATATATATATAATATATACACATATATATATATAATATATGTATATATATTATATATATATATGTATATATATATATGTGTGTGTGTGTGTGTGTTGTGTGTGTGTTGTGTGTGAGTGTGTGTGAGTGTGTGTGTATTATATATATATATATATACATATATATATATAATCGTATCTTTCAATAAGGTTGGGCTAACAGGAGTAATACTGTCGGAATTTGGTTGACGTGCAAGCTTAAGGGATCACCATTTTTTCGATCAGGTCGTCCAGAGGCTTCAGTTCGGCCTGTAGCACGCACATAAAACATGCATGAGGTGACAAAGATGTCTGCCATGTTATAGTATGCGTACAAACATGCATGAGGTGACAAGACACATGTTGTAGTATGCGTACAAACATGCATGAGGTGACAAGACACGTGAGCTGTGATTGTCTGCCATGTTGTAGTATGCGTACATAACATGCATAGGTGACAAGACACGTGAGCTGTGATGTCTGCTATGTGGAAGGCACAGTGGAGGCAAGAAGCACCTTCGGTATGAGGTCGAACTCCAGCACGAAGTACACGAAGTGCTTGAAACAACTGACACACAGAAAGACTGTCATGTCCCACGCAAATCGAGTGTTTACTTAAGATAAGACAAGACTGCTCCTGAATCACGTTATACAAGTGTCTGTACATGAATATGTTCCTGAAGTGATAATGCATTTTCTTTTATTTCTTTGAAACAGAGAGCCTGGACATGTTTCTATATTTAAATGTGTGCGATGAGAGTACGTATTAAGATGGGCTTCAGCGCCTACGGCCACGATTTTGGAGAAGTGGGAGTGATAGATGTGTGCATACACTCTAAAGAATCGCTTGTATCTACATTCAAACACATACAAACACATAAGAACAGTGCAACAGGAGGAGATGGAAACACCGCATTTTGTATAGAGCAAGCAACATCATCATCAGCAACCAGAACAAAAAAAGAGCGCAGGGAGGGTGAGCGTGGTCTTTTCGCGAAAACAGAAAATTAGGCCAGCTTACAATTGCTTGACGATGACGAGGAAGTTTTTTGGGTATTCGCTGCCGAAGGAAACCTGCAAACATATAATACAGCAGAGGTCGCTAACCAATCATATATGTCGGCGAGTAGATGTGACCGGAAAGATGTCCTCGTTGTTGAGTTGCGATTCAGCCCAAGTCATGAGCAGATCCACGTACTCAGGGGCACTCACCTATCAACACATATTTGGGTAAAGCACAGAACTTGAGAAGGGATTAGTCTGGGAGCCATTAAGGTACCTCAATAGGCTTCTTCACCTTCACTCCGTCCCTCCATAAATAGTTTACTCTGTGCATGATCATGAAACATTTCCATATGACGAAGTGATGAAAGAGAGACAGACAGGCACACCATACAAGAGCGAGCAAGCGAGCGAGCGAGCGAACGGGAGGGAAAGAGAGAGGGAGGGAGGAGAGAGAGAGAGAGAGAGAGAGAGAGAGAGAAAGAGAGAGAGAGAGAGAGAGAAAGAGAGAGAGAGAGAGAGAGAAAAGAGAGAGAGAGAGAGAGAGAGGGAGAGATTGGAATAGGGTAGGGTGGGGTGTAGCAGTAGAGAAGGAATTTACGAAGAGCCTGCAGCCATGATTGGGCACGCTTCCTTGGTGCAATACTCGCTGCGATCCATACATGTATACACATGCATGCAGTGAAACAATACACTACTGGAATAGATAGGTGATGGCGTTGTACAAAGATGTACATGCACATATCGGCGAAGCTCTACGATTCAGGAGTGGCTGGACCTTATTGTTCC
>WBZZ01004628.1:77500-87500 GCA_019918135.1 Paulinella micropora
TTGACAGTCAGTGAGACAAGCGCTTAAGGAAACTGTAGCACCTAACGTAATTCACTCGCACCCGTAGGCTATCGTAGCCAGGAGGGTTGGTGCAGAGCGTAGTAAGGCTCGACGTGGCGATTGCTCGCGACGTGACTAAGCCGAGTGCTGCAATATCCATAAGGACACAGCGAGACAAGATCACAAGATATCTCGCTATGATTTCCGCAAAATCCCGTTAAAATGTAGACCGAGACATCTTGTATAAACGAGAAAAAAAACGAGAAATCTTGTGATCTTTGTCACCGTGGGACAGGCTTCTTTATTATTATTATTATTATTATTATTATTATTATTATTATTATTATTATTATTATTATTATTATTATTTGGACACAGTGATAGCCCAGTGGTCAAGTTCTACCATCTGGGCCCTGTCGCCAGTTCTATTCCCGTCGGTGCCACCAGTATTTTCATTGAACATACCGGTCCGTCTGGAAGTGTTGGAACTGCCCGTGCGGGGGTGTCATTAGAGCCTATCGTCAATTCTTGGTACTCCCCTCACGGGTGAGACGATGGAGGCACATGTGCAGATTTGCATCAGCCATTGACAGAGAAGCACTATTATTATTATTATTATTATTATTATTATTATTATTATTATTATTATTATTATTATTATTATTATTATTATTATTAGTGGCACCGCGATAGCCCAGTGGTTAAGGTCTACCATCTGGGACCTGTCGCCAGTTCGATTCCCGTCGGGGCCAGTATTTTCAAAGGATATTTTCTTTGAAAGTATTGGTCTGTCTGGAAGGCTTGGAGCTGCCTTGCGGGGGTGTCCGTAGAGCCTATCGTCAAATCTTCGTACTCCCCTCGCGGGTGAGACGATGGAGGCACATGTGCAGAAATGTATTCGCCATTGACTGAGAAGCACTATTATTATTATTATTATTACTATTATTATTATGACTATGATTATGATTGATTATGATTATTATGATTCTTATGATTCTTATGATTCTTAAGAATCATAAGAATCAATGATTATTATGATTCTTATGATTCTTATAATTCTTATGATTCTTATGATTCTTATTCTTATTCTTCTTCTTATTATTATTATTGACACCGTGATAGCCCAGTGGTCAAGTTCTACCATCTGGGCCCTGTCGCCAGTTCGATTCCCGTCGGTGCCACCAGTATTTTCATTGAACATACCGCTCCGTCTGGACCAGTATTCTCATTGAACATACCGGTCCGTCTGGAAGTGTTGGAACTGCCCTTGCGGGGGTGTCATTAGAGCTTATCGTCAATTCTTCGTACTCCCCTCACGGGTGAGACGATGGAGGCGCATGTGCAGAAATGCATCAGCCATTGACAGAGAAGCACTATTATTATTATTATTATTATTATTATTATTATTATTATTATGGACACCGTGATAGCCCAGTGGTCAAGTTCTACCATCTGGGCCTGTCGCCAGTTCGATTCCCGTCGGTGCCACCAGTATTTTCATTGAACATATCGGTCTATTTCTGGACCAGTATTTTCATTGAACATACCGGCCCGTCTGGAAGTGTTGGAACTGCCCTTGCGGGGGTGTCATTAGAGCTTATCGTCAAATCTTCGTACTCCCCTCACGGGTGAGACGATGGAGGCGCATGTGCAGACAGAAATGCATCAGCCATTGACAGAGAAGCACTATTATTATTATTATTATTATTATTATTCGCCAGTTCGATTCCCGTCGGTGCCACCAGTATTTTCATTGAACATACCGATCCGTCTGGACCAGTATTTTCATTGAACATACCGGCCCGTCTGGAAGTGTTGGAACTGCCCTTGCGGGGGTGTCATTAGAGCTTATCGTCAATTCTTCGCTCCCCTCGCGGGTGAGACGATGGAGGCCCATGTGCAGAAATGCATCAGCCATTGACAGAGAAGCACTATTATTATTATTATTATTATTATTATTATTATTATTATTATTGACACCGTGATAGCCCAGTGGTCAAGTTCTACCATCTGGGCCCTGTCGCCAGTTCGATTCCCGTCGGTGCCACCAGTATTTTCATTGAACATACCGGTCCGTCTGGACCAGTATTTTCATTGAACATACCGGTCCGTCTGGAAGTGTTGGAACTGTCCTTGCGGGGGTGTCATTAGAGCCTATCGTCAATTCTTCGTACTCCCCTCACGGGTGAGACGATGGAGGCGCATGTGCAGAAATGCATCAGCCATTGACAGAGAAGCACTATTATTATTATATTATTATTATTATTATTATTATTCAGCCCAATGGCCTCAAGGCGTTAAACTGTGACGCCAATTCATAACCCTTTGGTGGTAGATGCTGGGGAGGAGGGTCGTTGCGCGCGTAAAAGATCTTAAACTCCGCATATGCTGGTTGATAGCCCAGGACCCAGCAGACACCAGATTGTTATGGGTGGGGTTTCGAGGCAGCTCTAGCAACCGCGCTTGGTGTATGCACTTGCGCATTCGGTGACGTCTTGCAAGAGGTTGCTGGGACTGCGGAATAACCTCGGCTTAGTGCAGTCTTGCCCTCAGGAGCTCCATCGGTGGCCCCGATGATCAGGCGAGAGACTGACACGGGGGGGTGGAGGACCTCGAACAAGGGTATTGGAGGCTTATGTCCGTTGAGGATATGCCATTAGCTGCATCAGTACGCCTCAGATATAGTATTATTATTATTATTATTATTATTATTATTGTTATTAGTGGCACCGCGACAGCTCAGTGGTCAAGTTCAATACCATCTGGGCCCTGTCGCCAGTTCGATTCCCGTCGGTGCCACCAGTATTTTCATTGAACATACCGGTCCGTCTGGAAGTGTTGGAACTGCCCTTGCGGGGGTGTCATTAGAGCCTATCGTCAATTCTTCGTACTCCCCTCACGGGTGAGACGATGGAGGCGCATGTGCAGATTTGCATCAGCCATTGACAGAGAAGCACTATTATTATTATTATTATTATTATTATTATTATTATTATTATTATTATTATTATTATTATTATTATTATTATTATTATTATTATTATTTTGGACACCGTGATAGCCCAGTGGTCAAGTTCTACCATCTGGGCCCTGTCGCCAGTTCGATTCCCGTCGGTGCCACCAGTATTTTTATTGAACATACCGGTCCGTCTGGAAGTGTTGGAACTGCCCTTGCGGGGGTGTCATTAGAGCCTATCGTCAATTCTTCGTACTCCCCTCACGGGTGAGACGATGGAGGCGCACAGATTTGCATCAGCCATTGACAGAGAAGCACTATTATTATTATTATTACTATTATTATTATTACTACTATTACTATTATAGTAAGCAAGGTTTAATAGTAGAAAAAATGAGAAAGACGTAAAAACAAACTATAATCATGTGATCTGGTTCTAAGGAACAACAGTGCAGGCAGTTAAGCTCCTTGGAAAAAAGAATAAGAGAGAGGAAAGAAAAGAAAGAAACAAAGAAAAAGAAGTACAGAAAAAAGGGAAACAGAAAAGAGGAAGGAAACAACGAGAAAACAGGAATAAACAGAAACAAGAACGACAATACACAAAGACAGACACAAGCAGGCAAACCAGACAAGGGCAGGGGAGACAGTACAATAAGGCAAGGGCAGAATGCAGAGATAAGACACAACTATCACAGGACGCACGGCGTGGATATTGGAATTGTTAATGAGTTAGAGTTATTGATTTAGTATTTGAGTATGAGTATTGAGTTATTGATTTAGTATTTTATATTTTAATACTGTCACTACATGTTTTCAACCATTAAAAAAAAAAAAAAAAAAAAAAAAAAGAGAGAGAGAGAGAGAGAGACAGAGAGAGAGAAGAAAATGTAATAGTATCAAGAGATTTTGATACAAAAAGAGAAAAAATGAAGTGTAAAAAACTACAGTTTCCTTACGGGCTGTCTCTGTCTGACTATCAGTCTTACTTGTGCCCTGTGTTGGTTGTGTCTGATCCCTGCTTCCTGCCTTTACTTCATGCCTTGTCTCCCTTGCCCCTGTCTGGTTTGTTTATTTGTGTTTGTGTGTGCTGTAGCTTTGTCCTTGTTTTTGAGCTTGTTCCTTTTGTTCTCTTTTTCTTGTTTTCATATTTTGTTTCTTCTGCCTGTCTTTCTCTCTTCTCTCTTTCTTTTCTTTCTCTTTTTCTAGTTTCTTATATTTTTCTATGGAGCCTAGCTGTTGAACATTGCTTCCAGTTTTCCATCAGGACCTGCACTGCTGCTCCTTTGGGCCAGATCGCATGATTGTAGTGTGTCCCTACGTCTTTCTTTTTTTCTCCTTTCTTCTATTTATCTTATTTATCTTCTTTTCCTCCATAGAACCTTGCTTACTGTAAAAATAAATAAAATAAATTAAAATGAAATAAAATAAAATAAAATAAAATAAAAATAATATAGAAAACAAATTATATATATATATTAAACCTGGCTTACTGTAATTCTCCTGCATTCTGGATTTGCCTCATAGTACAGTCTCTCTTGCCTCTGTCTGGCTTGTGTGTTTGTTTTGTGTTTGCCTGTATGTACATTCGCTTTGTCCTTGCTTTGGGCTTGTTTCTTTTTGTTCTGTTATACTTCTTTTTCTTTTTTCTATTGTTCTGCCTTTCTTCTCTTTTATCTCTCTTTTCTCTCTCTTCTCTCTATTTCTCTCTCTCTCATATTTATCTCTATGGAGCTTAGGTGTTGAACACTGGTTCCAGTTTTCCGTTAGGACCTGCACTGCAGCTTATTTGGGCCAGATCGCATGATTATAGTTTGCCTCTACGTCCTTCTCTTTTCTTTCTTCTATTAAACCTTGCTTACTGGAAAAAAAAATAATAAATAAATAAATAAATAAATTAATAATAATAGTGCTTCTCTGTCAATGGCTGATGCAAATCTGCACATGCGCCTCCATCGTCTCACCCGTGAGGGGAGTACGAAGAATTGACGATAGGCTCTAATGACACCCCCGCAAGGGCAGTTCCAACACTTCCAGACGGACCGGTATGTTCAATGAAAATACTGGTGGCACCGACGGGAATCGAACTGGCGACAGGGCCCAGATGGTAGAACTTGACCACTGGGCTATCACGGTGTCCAATTAATAATAATAATAATAATAATAATAATAATAATAATAATAATAATAATAATAATAATAATAATAATAATAATAATAATAATAATAATAATAATAATAATAATAGTGCTTCTCTGTCAATGGCTGATGCATTTCTGCACATGCGCCTCCATCGTCTCACCCGTGAGGGGAGTACGAAGAATTGACGATAAGCTCTAATGACACCCCCGCAAGGGCAGTTCCAACACTTCCAGACGGGCCGGTATGTTCAATGAAAATACTGGTCCAGAAATAGACCGGTATGTTCAATGAAAATACTGGTGGCACCGACGGGAATCGAACTGGCGACAGGGCCCAGATGGTAGAACTTGACCACTGGGCTATCACGGTGTCCAATAATAATAATAATAATAATAATTAATAATAATAATATTGATCTGTCATGGCTGAGCCCGAGGGCCATGCGCCTCCATCCCTCGACCCAACAGGGACTACAGTGAGTATGTTGGGGAGGGAAGAGTGACTCTAACCATCCTGCATAGAAGGCCCCAAAAGGAAGTCCCTACTACCCGCACAGTGTCGGGTACCTTGCAGGAAATCAACTACAAATGATTGATCTTCCCCGCGTGAGAGCTCCACGAGACTGGGTAGGTCCCGCATGGAGGTACTCACAGGGGTAGCAGACATTTCATGCGGTCTGCCAGCGCATGAGGATGTTTTGTGGTAAGTATCTGGGACGCCTCGAACCCGTCACCACCCCTAGATCGCGGAATGTAAATACCCCTTTGATCCCACGTGGTGTATGTCTTATAAAAAACAACACAACGACATGGCCTCAAAACCAACACAACAACATAGCCTCGGAACCCACATCGACATAGCCTCGGAACCCACACAACAACAGAGCCTCGGAACCAACACAACAACATAGCCTCGGAACCAACACAACAACATAGCCTCGGAGCCAACACAACGACACAGCCTCGAAACCAGTGGGAAGAGGCCCAACCACCTCCTCTTCCCGTGGGGTGCCATACTGTGCACCCCTCCATAATAATAATAATAATAATAATAATAATAATAGTGCTTCTCTGTCAATGGCTGATGCATTTCTGCACATGCGCCTCCATCGTCTCACCCGTGAGGGGAGTACGAAGAATTGACGATAGGCTCTAATGACACCCCCGCAAGGGCAGTTCCAACACTTCCAGACGGGGACCGGTATGTTCAATGAAAATACTGGTCCAGACGGACCGGTATGTTCAATGAAAATACTGGTGGCACCGACTAATAATAATAATAATAATAATAATAATAATAATAATAATAATAGGCTTCCTCAGACTATAGCATCAGATCCAGATCCTGGACATGTGCCTCCATTAATAATAATAATAATAATAATAATAATAATAATAATAATAATAATAGTGCTTCTCTGTCAATGGCAAATGCAACTCTGCACATGTGCCTCCATCGTCTCACCCGCGAGGGGAGTACGAAGATTTGACCGATAGCTCTACTGACACCCCCGCAGGGCAGTTTCAAGCCTTCCAGACAGACCAATACTTTCAAAGAAAACATTCTTTGAAAATACTGGCACCGACGGGAATCGAACTGGCGACAGGTCCCAGATGGTAGACCTTGACCACTGGGCTATCGCGGTGCCAAATAATAATAATAATAATAATAATAATAATAATAATAATAATAATAATAATAATAGTGCTTCTCTGTCAATGGCTGATGCATTTCTGCACATGCGCCTCCATCGTCTCACCCGTGAGGGGAGTACGAAGAATTGACGATAAGCTCTAATGACACACCCGCAAGGGCAGTTCCAACACTTCCAGACGGGCCGGTATGTTCAATGAAAATACTGGTCCAGACGGATCGGTATGTTCAATGAAAATACTGGTGGCACCGACGGGAATCGAACTGGCGACAGGGCCCAGATGGTAGAACTTGACCACTGGGCTATCACGGTGTCCATAATAATAATAATAATAATAATAATAATAATAATAATAATAATAATAATAATAATAATAGTGTATCTCCTGCCAATTGCTGAGCCAAAAGGCCATGTGCATCCAATCCTCCATTCCATAAGGAAAGTCTCCACACCAATCGGTGGAATAAAGGAAGTGACGGCAAAGAACATTACTCTAGGAGCTTTATACCAATCAGCCCATGGAAAGGACCGATGGCCTATGTACTCCCTAAATAATAATAATAATAATAATAATAATAATAATAATAATAATAATAATAATAATAGTGCTTCTCTGTCAATGGCTGATGCAAATTTGCACATGCGCCTCCATCGTCTCACCCGTGAGGGGAGTACGAAGAATTGACGATAGGCTCTAATGACACCCCCGCAAGGGCAGTTCCGACACTTCCAGACGGGCCGGTATGTTCAATGAAAATACTGGTCCAGACGGACCGGTATGTTCAATGAAAATACTGGTGGCACCGACGGGAATCGAACTGGCGACAGGGCCCAGATGGTAGAACTTGACCACTGGGCTATCACGGTGTCCAAAATAATAATAATAATAATACTAATAATAGTGCTTCTCTGTCAATGGCTGATGCAATCTGCACATGCGCCTCCATCGTCTCACCCGTGAGGGGAGTACGAAGAATTGACGATAGGCTCTAATGACACCCCCGCACGGGCAGTTCCAACACTTCCAGACGGACCGGTATGTTCAATGAAAATACTGGTGGCACCGACGGGAATCGAACTGGCGACAGGGCCCAGATGGTAGAACTTGACCACTGGGCTATCACGGTGTCCAATAATAATAATAATAATAATAATAATAATAATAATAATAATAATAATAATAATAATAATAATAATAATAATAATAATAATAATAGTGCTTCTCTGTCAATGGCTGATGCATTTCTGCACATGCGCCTCCATCGTCTCACCCGTGAGGGGAGTACGAAGAATTGACGATAAGCTCTAATGACACCCCCGCAAGGGCAGTTCCAACACTTCCAGACGGGCCGGTATGTTCAATGAAAATACTGGTCCAGACGAATCGGTATGTTCAATGAAAATACTGGTGGCACCGACGGGAATCGAACTGGCGACAGGGCCCAGATGGTAGAACTTGACCACTGGGCTATCACGGTGTCCAATAATAATAATAATAATAATAATAATAATAATAATAATAATAATAATAATAATAATAATAATAATAATAATAAATTATAATAAAATGTTCTTTTCCTCCATTAAACCTTGCTTACTGTTAAAAAATTGCTTTCTCCTTCTCTCTCCCTCTCTCTCTCTCACACACACACACGCTCTCTCTCTCTCTACATTGTTCTTTCTCTTTCACTTTCTCTTTTCCATACTTCTTTTCTCTTATTTTCCTTTCTTTGGAGCTTATCTTTTGAACTTTGGTTCCAGTTTTCCTTTAGAACTTGTACAGCTGCTCACTTGGGCCAGAATTCGTATGAATTAAGTTAGTCTTATTTTTTGTTCTCTCTTTCCTCATGAAACCTTGCTTACTTCTGCTTACTTTTAAAACAACAACAGCAACAGCAACAGCAACAACAACAACAACAACAATTACAACAAAAGCTTCGCGACGATATGAGTAACTAGTTTTAGATCATGAGTTTCTCTGAATAGGATGTTAATTGAGTTTACTTATTATTTTTACTGATTTGTTTAAAGTTTTTATTGTTAAAATGTTTTTTGTTGTGCATAAAAAAATTAATAAATAAATTTAAAAAATATATATTAAAAAAAAAACAGCAAGGTTTGATAGAAGAAACAAAGAGAGAGACGTAGAGACAAACTATAATCATGCGACCTGGCCCAAATAAGCTGCAATGCATGTCCTTGCATGTCCTAAAGGAAGCTGCAGTGCATGTCCTTGGTTTCTTTTTTTTTCTTCCGGAAACTTAGAATTTTAATTATTGAATTTTAATTATTAGTGTGTTGAACTTGTAGTAAACTCAAAATTAAATTGAGTCAGACTAGAAAAGAGAGCAAATAGAGACAAAATATAGGCTAATCAAAACAAAAGCAATAGCAAAGAAATACAGACGCAGGCAAACAAGCAAAGAGCACGAGGCATAGGAAAGGATGAAACATGCAAAGGCTCAAATAGCAAAAGATCGATATATCGCAGGTAAGAAGCTGGCCATATAATGGTCTAAATGCCCGAAGCGTTTAGTTCCCCGGATCCTCGACCCCCCTAGGTTTATGAGGACTTATGGAGGGAAGGATTTTTTTTTTTCTTTATAGTGTAAGCAAGGTTTAATGAGCAAAGAAAAAAGGAAAAACCGAAGAACAAAGGAAAAAAAGAAGAACAAAAGAGATCTGGTTCCAAGGAACAACAGTACAAGCTCGAAAGGAAAAACTGGATTTTTTTTTTTTTTATATTAATTTTTTTCATTTAAGGGACAAGAGTTGTGCTTGACGCAGTAGCTAGTTGATTATATTGCTGATGCTTTACCACTTCACGTTGGGATGCCGCTGCAAGCGGAGTTGTTGCTGCAAGCCTTAGAGAAGATTGAGCCAGTGGGGAAGCAAAGCTGACATCAATAATCACATTAGGGGGGCTTTTACAAAGTGGCAAGGTTTAATGGAGGAAACGATGACAGATATGTTAAGTAGCTAGAATAGAAGAAAGAGAAAAAAAGAAAGACGTAGGTTATATATATATTATTTTATTTATTTATTTATTTATTTGTTTGTTTTTTAACTTTACAGTTCTAGTAAGCTTTTTTGTTTTCACAGTAAGCAAGGATTAATGGAGGAAAAAATGAGAAATAAGTTCAATAGAAGAAAGAAAAGAGAAAGACGATATATTATATTATATACATATATATATGTATTATATATATGTATATATATTATATAGTATTATATATATATGTAATATATTA
>WBZZ01004628.1:95000-157500 GCA_019918135.1 Paulinella micropora
CCGCCCGCAACAGGTCCACCCAGCTCGCCGCGCAAAATATCGCGGATTCCATGGAAAACACATTACGTTTCTTATCACGTTTGCAAGACATTTCCTTGTTGAGACGTCGAGATGGAATTGGTGCGCGTTTTATGTGTTTGGAAATATGCCGGGGCAGTCATCACGAGGGCTTGTGTGTGATGATGGCAGGGTATGCTGCGGCGGAGTGTTGTCTCGGTGGTTGTCAAGGACGGCTCCACGGTGCAGGCCTACATGTACCACCAGGCCAACAAGGAGGACGAGGCCGCCCAACAAGCGGCCGCTGTCAATCACAAGGCAACTTCATCCATTCTTCCTCTCTGTCCTTTACTTCCTAGTGTCAGAAGCTGTGTGTGTGTGTTGTGTGTGTCTTTACGTGTGTGTTTGGGGTGGTGGTGATGTTGCTGTTTCTGTACGTAGCCGGCTGTCCAGCTCTCTCTGGCCGTTGCCGACCGCATTGCCAACGGTCATATCCATACCTTATAGCCGTGGCTTGTCACATCTCAGGCAGTGACAAGAAAATGAAGAAAATTATGGATTCATGTGGCAAACAGGGAAATGACCAGCAATTGAGAGAGATAGGAGATAGCTTGCGTCCAGTGCGACAAAAGTCCAAGAAATATCAACCGGGATGTTCCCCTCACTATAAGCTCTTGCAGAGATAGACTCTGCTAGCACGTGTCCTAGGACTGCCGCAACTTCTGCGAGAAGGCATGGAAATGTTACACGTGCTTCTTGATTGTGCTTGCACAGGTGCGTTGGATGCTGCAAGGGCTCTCAAGACGAAGCCGGTCCATATCAACACACTGCACTAACTACCGTGCTCAAAACTTATTATTATTATTATTATTATTATTATTATTATTATTATTATTATTATTATTATTATTATTCGGTGACGTCTTGCAAGAGGTTGCTGGGACTGCGGAATAACCTCGGCTTAGTGCAGTCTTGCCCTCAGGAGCTCCATCGGTGGCCCCGATCATCAGGCGAGAGACTGACACGGGGGGGTGGAGGACCTCGAACAAGGGTATTGGAGGCTTATGTCCGTTGAGGATATGCCATTAGCTGCATCAGTACGCCTCAGATATAGTAGTAAATAGTATTATTATTATTATTATTATTATTATTATTATTATTATTATTATTATTATTATTATTATGGACACCGTGATAGCCCAGTGGTCAAGTTCTACCATCTGGGCCCTGTCGCCAGTTCGATTCCCGTCGGTGCCACCAGTATTTTCATTGAACATACCGGTCCGTCTGGAAGTGTTGGAACTGCCCTTGCGGGGGTGTCATTAGAGCCTATCGTCAATTCTTCGTACTCCCCTCACGGGTGAGACGATGGAGGCGCATGTGCAGAAATGCATCAGCCATTGACAGAGAAGCACTATTATTATTATTATTATTATTATTATTATTATTATTATTATTATTAGTGGCACCGCGATAGCCCAGTGGTTAAGGTCTACCATCTGGGACCTGTCGCCAGTTCGATTCCCGTCGGTGCCAGTATTTTCAAAGGATATTTTCTTTGAAAGTATTGGTCTTCTGGAAGGCTTGGAGCTGCCTTGCGGGGGTGTCAGTAGAGCCTATCGTCAATCTTCGTACTCCCCTCGCGGGTGAGACGATGGAGGCACATGTGCAGAAATGCATTCGCCATTGACTGAGAAGCACTATTATTATTATCATTATTATCATTATTATCATTATTATCGGTCAAGTTCTACCATCTGGGCCCTGTCGCCAGTTCGATTCCCGTCGGTGCCACCAGTACTTTCATTGAACATACCGATCCGTCTGGACCAGTATTTTCATTGAACATACCGGCCCGTCTGGAAGTGTTGGAACTGCCCTTGCGGGGTGTCATTAGAGCTTATCGTCAATTCTTCGTACTCCCCTCACGGGTGAGACGATGGAGGCGCATGTGCAGAAATGCATCAGCCATTGACAGAGAAGCACTATCATTATTATCATTATTATTATTATTATTATTATTATTATCATTATTATTATTATTATTATTATTATTATTATTATTAGGGAGTACATAGGCCATCGGTCCTTTCCATGGGCTGATTGGTATAAAGCTCCCAGAGTAATGTTCTATGCCGTCACTTCCTTTATTCCACCGATTGGTGTGGAGACTTTCCTTATGGAATGGAGGACTGGATGCACATGGCCTTTTGGCTCAGCAATTGGCAGGAGATACACTATTATTATTATTATCCTTCTCTTCTTCTTCTTCTTCTTCTTCTTCTTCTTCTTCTTCTTCTTCTTCTTCTTCTTCTTCTTCCTTCTTCTTCTTCCTTCTTCTTCCTTCTTCTTCTTCTTCTTCTTCTTCTACTACTACTACTACTACTACTACTACTACTACTACTACTACTACTATTACTACTACTATTACTATTACTACTACTACTACTACTACTACTACTACTACTACTACTACTTCTTCTTCTTACTTCTTCTTCTTCTTCTTCTTCTTCTTCTTCCTCTTCTTCCTCTTCTTCCTCTTCTTCCTCTTCTTCCTCTTCTTCTTCCTCTTCTTCTTCCTCTTCTTCTTCCTCTTCTTTTTCTTCTTCTTCCTCCTCTTCTTCCTCTTCTTCTTCTTCTTCTTCTTCTTCTTCTCCTTCTTCTTCTTCTTCTTCTTCTTCTTCTTCTTCTTCTTCTTCTTCTTCTTCTTCTCCTTCTCCTTCCTTTCCTCCTCCTCCTCCTCCTTCTTCTTCTTCTTTTCTTCTTCTTCTTCTTCTTCTTCTTCTTCTTCTTCTTCTTCTTCTTCTTCCTCTTCCTCCTCCTCCTCCTCCTCCTCCTCCTTTCTATCCTACTTGCTCACGTAAATCATGATGCTGTGCAGGTGGCCGTGGTGGTGGTCGATAGTAATGGAGACCCAATAGTAATGCAACACAAGCAACAAAGAGAGAATCATGCAAATAGACTGCATCGACCTTGTCCGTTCGTTCTTTCTTTTTGTGCTACACATAGTCGTCAGTAGTCTGCCCTTGCAAAACAGGACAAACTGTTAGTTTGAAGGACAAATATTGCGACTATACCGTTACCTGCTTGTACATGTCTCTGTTGACAGGTCAGCAAGCGGCAGGACGGCTGCCCGGCGCCCACCTTCCCTGAGTTTGCGCTGGCCAAGGCCTATACCTGTGCCCAGGTTACCCGTTCCGGCTGTTTGGTACAAGTGGTATATGTGTGGTGTGAGCAGCTGGGCATGGGCTCGACGCGGGCGCTGAGGGACAAGTACAACTCGCCGGACAAGGCAAGTCAGCTCAATACTATGGTCGCTATCACCGGTCTTCTCCCCTAACGCACATGCGTTATCCACACAGAGCATCCAAATTTTATGAATGCTTCTGGTGCAGAAGGCAAGTTGGCAGCGTTTCCCGGCGGCGTGCTGATCCTGGTCGCTGCCCTCGCCACCTTGGCCACTTGTTGCAGTGTCTGCTTCACATCAGTCTGCTTGATTGTGTGTGTGCAGGCTCCAGACGGAGTGACTGTGATGGGGGCTGTGGGTGTGTCGGGTGCCTCGTCCGACGAGGATGAAGCGTGCGCCGTCACCGGCATTAAGGTCTTCAAGCCTTGAGCCATGACTTGACGCTACCTCTCGTTCTCTCTGCCTCACACAAACACACGCACACACACACACACACACTCTCTCTCTCTCTCCCCTGCCGTGTTGTATTTTTATCGGTACGGTATGGCTTCATTCGTGGTTCTAAGACTACTATTGTTTGATAGGCAACTGGCTATAAGACGGATCCTGCTATTATAGAAGCGAACCCACTGCTGAGTAAAGGCTAAAAGGCATGTCGTAAGCGTAAAATAAGCGATGTTTTTATAGTTAATACTTAATAAAGTCGGTCAGAGCTTGTTTCTTTGTGAGTTTGGATACAACCCCAAGTGATAAATACACAACGAACTCTTATTAAAAATCTCTATGACTGCATTAAGTCCTGACTCCTGGGAGCAGGTGAAATACATTATACCAGTAAATAGCAGAGCGGTCACTTCGTTTATTTATGTAGATTTCTACTTGTTTGCAACCTTGGAATGCAAAATACGAACACGCCTGAACGTAGATTTTCAGTTGATGAGCTCGCGTGACTTGAAACAGCTGTAAAACACTTGAAGGACGTCTTCAAATCTAACTTATAATTTCAAGTGTCCGAAAGATGATTTGGCATGCTGAGTTGCTCAAAGATTTCGTTTTTCATGCCGGATTCGAGATTTTGCATAAAGGAACTCACTAGCATCCAAAATCTTATCGGTTCAAGTGATGCCGAGAGGCAACTTGAAATTTCATTTATCAGAGTCACGAATTGGAAATTTTACACTGATAAGGAAGCTTATGAAAAATCTTTTCGTTGCCGAAGGGGCCGATTGAATGGTGGTATAATAGGGAACCAATTGATTTTAATCAAGAGTAAGTTTGATGGAATTTATCAATATATAAGGTAGTATAGACTCACACTAGGTGGGGGGGACGATGAGCCCAGTGAATTTATGGTAACACGGGGTGCCACGATGCAATTTTATCAGAGGGGAAGGGTCTAGTCACCGACCGTCACTTGAGATAAGTTTTTACATTTTATCCCGGATTGCGTGTTCGGCTGGTCTTACATATTAACTTTCATAACTCGACTTCTCGCGCACCCTGACGACTCAGACGAGGGCACCGTGGCCTGGCACGCTCGAGGTGGAGAGGGGATTATGCCAGCCCACCCGCACAGGTCACCCGTATATAATGGCATTACTCAGAGTCTATCTTCCTGTCTGTCGGTTATAATTGGCTTGAAGTTGGAGAGTACGGAGTCCCTTGTACGTTAGGTATTCGAGTCCTCATTCTACAAATCGTTAGACGATGAGCTTACTGCCGAGCTTGACGAGGCGCTCATAGACGAACTCGAGGATGAACTCGAAGCCTGGTTCGGTGCTGCAGTCCATGGGAGGAAAGTTCGCGCCAGAAGCGGGTGGGCGATAAAGTTGTAGTGGTCCCTATACGGGAAGACCATCTGCTCCGCGCATCTCCAGTAGATGTCATTTTCCGGTGGCGGGATTTGGTAGGTCCCACGGGCGATTTCTGCCGTGCGCAGCAACGATCGTTCCACTCGAGGGTAGTCCCAACCGCCGCTTACTGGAGTGATGTTGTCGGGCCATAGTCCTTGGCTAGTGATCATTTGTTACTGGACCCAATAACCAAGGTGTGGACAACTGGGGTATGTGCCCACGAAGCAAACGGATCCCATGGTCGGGAAGTAGTTCGCGTATACTTCCTTGACGATCCATAAGTCCTCGTCCGAAGCAGAGGCCTTTTCCTCTTCTTTGCGTTCGGGGATAAAGCTTGGAGGTATCCATACGTTTGGTACCGGTCGGACCTCCTTGTACGTCTGCTGTGGGTTCTGACCCGCGCGTAAAGTGGGGACTGGAGTCAGGACTTCAGCTCGTCGAAGTTGAAAGGGATCTCCGATTGCGCGACGGGCGTTTGGTGTCATTGGCGGTGCTTCAAATCCCGCGAGTCTGCGGCTCGGTATTCGTGTAGAGGGCCGCGTCCGACATTGGGGGACACGTTTGCAAGCCGGGACTGCCTACCACCAGTAGTGACGCTCCGTAGTCGGATTCTTATGCCAATGGGCCGAACACTTCCTATGGGGGATGGCTCGGCTTCCTCGGGTTCGGGATCCGGGATCGGAGCACGTGCTTCGGTCTGGAGCGGCAATCGAGGAACTGGTGATCCCTGACCCTGTTTGAGGTCACGAGCAAGGCCATCGCTTATTGGTCTTGCCGGCATACAATCTGCGGTCGCCACTCGTAGTGCTGATGACGACGATGATGACGAAGATTGAGCTTGAGGGAGCGCCAAAGAGGCGGCCGTAGATGGCGTAGTCAAAGTCGGAGCGGGCGACACTAACGATGATGATGACGCTGATGATGATGATGATGATGACGCTGATGGTGATGCCGATAGCTCAAAGAGAGTCTCGTATTCGAAGGCTTGCCTCGAAGTTGAGCGAGGTATTGTCGTGCCAGTGCGTTTTCCCTTTTCCAAGCTGATAGACGCCAAGGGCTAACTCCAATCTGAGAGGCATTCGGCGTATTTCCCACTTAAGAGGGCGGCGTGTCTTTCCATCCCTGGGCCGATCCACTCGTGGAAAGCGTGGCTGTCGCAGCGGCTGGAGATGGAGACTCTTCCGGAGTTGAGGATGCCTCCAGTTTCTGTCGTTTGGAAGGGGGAGTACCCGGTCTCTTCGATTCCAAATTTCCGCTTCGGGCCCGATGAGTGATGTGTTGAGTTTGCGAGGGCGTAGGATGGCTGGCTTGGCTCTCGCTGTCCTGTTCGCTCTCTTTTCCAACCACTTCGACTGCCAGTTCAACTTCTTCTTCCTCTTCTTCTACAGAGTCTATGTCCTCGTAGCCTTCTTCATCTTCGTCCTCAGCTGCTTCTTCGTCTTGCTCCTCGACCTCCTCGCTGGCCTCTTCGTCTTCGTCTTCATCCTCTTCTTCATTGCGAACCGGCCATCCAACGTTGGTCTTCTTTTACGTGAAGACATGAACAGGTTGACTTGGCGGCCATAGAGGTGGGCGCTCGAAGTAGACAGAAGGTCGTGGGAGTTCAGAGGGAGCTGCAGTTTGGGACGGCGGTCGATGATTTTTTGAATTTGGCTATCGGGTAGGACGTCTCTTTCACCAACGTTGTAGGGCGAAAGTCGTAGCTAACCGTAGCAAGTTGTAAATCACCGATCTGAAGTGGCGTCTCGAAGAGATGGAATTCCGTCTCGTAGACGATTTGTTTGGAAGGCGGCTTCAGGGGCATGTAGTCCGTGGGCCGAATCGCTTGCGCGTCAATGGAGAGGTTGAGCTGGGCCGAGACCTCGTTAGCGAGAAGCAGGTTCATACCTTCGGGAAGGTGGCTCGAGATATATATCGTGATGGCATGAAGCGGAGACGTCGGCGTGGCCGAGACGAAAGTTCAATGCCTTCAGTAAGAGTAGCATCAACACCCACAGATGAGCGTGCGTCGACGGTATGGAGCGACACGATCTCAAGTCCCTGGTGTATTACCCAGTCGAGGAGGGCTACGCCCTTGCAGTTGCAGGCCGAGTCTAGAATGCATGTAGTCTTACCGATGGTGTCTTCTTCCGGGGACGGGCGCAATGATTTGCGTACGTATATATTTCCGCAGACAACGGTCGGGGTTGTGGAAATGCGGAGTAGGCGTCGTGACTCCTGAGACGCCGCGCGCGTCGTCATGTGGAAAGCCCGTGGCTGCTTCCGCGTGGGGGCCGCGGATGGCTTCCAGTTGCAATGTTTGCCTTCGTCCTGACAACGCTGTTGTCGCAGCTTGCATTGTTCAAGCGAGTGCTTCGGGGTCTGATTTGGCTTGAGGAACTGATGTTCCTTGCAGTAGGAGCATGGAATCCCGGTGAAGGGTGGGCGCTTTGGCGAGGTCGGGGCGGACTTGGTGGCGGCAGTAACCATCGACGATTTCTTCGAAGGGACGGCAATCGCAGTTGCCTTGGTGAAGGGTGGGCGTGTTGCCGTCTTCTTCGTAGTAGGGGCTGGCTTGTCCGTCTTAGTCCGCTTGTTGGGGCGTCCACGATCCGGTGATGCGGCTGGTTGGGCCATCGACATGGCATCAGCCTTGCGTTTCTGACGAGGAGGGCGTTTGTTCTCCTTGTTTTCCTGCTGCGTCCTACGCGGTTTCTTCTGACGAGTGTCGACCTTGAAGGTTGAATCACGGGAGAAGTTGGAAGGCGTCAGGCGAGGGGGGCGCTCCCGTAGTCGCTTGTATGTGGCAGCCGACGAGTGCTTCGTAGTACTTTCCATCCAGGGCCAATAGTCTTCCATAACATGGAGGTCGAGGGAGTTGGTCCAGGGCAGAAGGTCAGTGAGGTCGCGGGGCCATGCAACACCAAGTGCATTAAGTATCTCGGCAGCGTACCGAGTCCACCGATCTCGTTCCATGGGGGTAAGCATCCGAGACACATCGCGGACTTGATTGAAGTCGGCCGTCAGGTAGCCAGCTGCTTGGGCCGTCTCGTAGCTTGTGATGCAACGGTTTACATACCCTGTGATGCTTTCCTTCTTGAAGCGTCGAAGTTTGAGGGCTTGCATAGCTGGTCGCTTCGTGTCTCCTTGTCTAGTCGTCCCTTGAACAGTTCCATGAAATATTCCATGAGCATGTACGGGATGATGCTCCAGACGCGGGTGCGGTCGTCAGTGATACGAATGTACCGAGTCCAGTATGCGTCCATGAGAGCCATTGCAGACTCTTGTCTCCCCACTTGCTTACTGTGTCGATGATGCGGTTGCATGCCAACAGCATTGACAAGTTAGTCAACTGTAAGTTGAATGCAAGTTCGCGGGCTTGAGTAGCGACGTCAGGTCCCGGTGCGGTGGGCGGGCGAGTCAACACGAAGAGGGATCGGACTCGGGCCATCATGTGCAGCGTGCGGGGTGGAATACCTGCAAAGGTGGACGATCGCAGGACTCTTGTTGTCGACGATGCTGACGAGGATTCATTCCCGGACGATGGCGTGGATGGTGTAGCCGTCCCCGGAGGGCCATCCTCCGTCGAAGGGGCAGGTGGCTGAGTCGCAATCGTCGTACCGGACGATGGATCAGGTGACGAACCTGTAAGCGAGCTCGATGTTGGGCTCGATGCCGGGCTTGAAGATGAGCTTGATGACGAGCTCGCGGGAGCCGGAGTCGCCACTGTTGCATTACCGGTTGTTGCCATCACAGGGGCTCCACCTTGGGCCTCCACGGGAGGGTTCGTACTGCCAGCGAGCACTGGGTTGGGTAAGCTTCTTCCGCAATGGAGACGAGAGGGCTTAGTGTAATTCTACTACCTTGCATTGATGTACCCAGCGAGGCATTGGGCGTGCAGGCGTCAATGTAGCGAGGGTTGGACCTGATGAACCAGTCGGGGTGCTGTCAATCGAGCCAAAGTCAGTCTGGGTCCAAAAGAGCCAATTATCGGTCGAAATGGTGACGTGAGGGCTGAGTCAGTCATGGACAGTGCTCGATTGACCAATGGGGCAGGTGGGCGAGATACCACGATGGATGGCAGCGATGGATGCGGTACACGTTGTGGTAGGGGTGTCGCTCCACTTGCTAGACTTCCAGGGTGGGCAAACAGACCGGCAGGGGTGATAGGAGGTACCCTACCAATGGGGGCTATTGCTGTTGCACCTGCGGGCATCGTAACTGGAGTAAAAGCCGTCGATGGGGAAGCTACGAGGGGCGATGTTGCAGCCGTTGATGGTGCAGTAGGCGCAGTGGGGCTCGTTGATGGGTGAGTCAGCGGTGCAAGTCCCGGAGGAATACTTCCCAGGGCTGTTGCTGGCGTCGAACCAATCAGGGTCGATGGAAGCACGGTAACTGGGGTGCTTGCAGGGGCTGGAAGTACCAATCCATGAAGTGATCCAGGTGCTCCAGGCATCGACGTCGAAATAGGTAAATGATTAACATATACCTCGAGAGGGATGAGAGTACCCAGTTGTTTCCAGAGAGCCTCCTGTTGAGCTGCAGAGCCTGTAGGTCCCAAATACTCCTGGTAGATGTCGTGGGCCGTCACGTTGGGATTGCACATCAGCGTGAGGGATGGTGTCGGTACCAATGGTAGATGAAGCAAATTTGTTTGCTTGTCCTTGATTGCCTTGAATAGAACGTTCCTGTATTCACCAGAGTAGTTGGTGAATAAATCCTCTTTGAACTGCGTTGATTGCGTCCACGAGAGGTCCGTAGTGAGAGGAGTAGACTTACCTTCCTCCACTTCCTTCAGAAACTTATTTTCGGAGGGCAGAAGACCATGGTAGACGCCCAGTATGGTAAAAGGGTCCAAGCATTTCCTCTTGTGCTCGCGGATACGCGACAGGGGATCGTCGTGGCGTGAGTTGGCGAACATTCCACGTCGCCAGGGGTAGGCCAGGTTGCGTTGGTACACTTGTAGAGCACGATGAGCAGCAAAGAGGATGATCTTGCTGGCTGATAAAGGGGGTGACCCTAACACAAACAAAAACCAAACACATACTGTGTTGGTCGACTGCATAGAGTGCGGAAGAACAGAAATACGACACAAAAATGCAAAGACAGGTGAACGACCTGTCCCACATATGTGGTTTTTGATGACCTCTGATCTTCCACGTTCGTTGAGTAGTACCTTCCTTGTAGGAGGTGCTTTCAAATCGATCTGTCGACAGAGCACACAAAACTCGTGTGTGCAGTTTCCACTTGAAAGGAAAATTCGAATTGTGAGTTTGGATACAACCCCAAGGGATAAATACACAACGAACTCTTATTACAAGACTCTATGGCTGCAAACAGCACTAACTCCTAAGAGTAGGTGAAATACCAGTAAATAGCTGAGAGGTCACTTCGTTTATTTACGTTGATTTCTACTGGTTTGCAGACTTGGTTTGCAAAGTACGATCTTGGATGAGCGTAGATTGTGAGTAGCTGTTAGGTGACACTTGAAGTTAAATATGCAAAGTACTTGAAGGTGGCTTCAAGTTCAAGTCATTTGTGTTCAAGTGGAAGTCCTGAACTTTCATTTGGCAAAGTCTTCTGAGCCAAATGGCTGTGCACGCAGTGCACGGCAAATATCATTTTTATGATCTCTTGACTGTGTTCGCTAAATTTCTCCGTAAATGGTGATTTTCGGGAAATCGGGGAAAAAGGCAGTAGAGAGGGAAAAATTTTGCATTTGCTGTAAACTTGAAACTTTGATTAAATCGTTTGAAGTCATTCCTGGACTCGGACGAAATCGAAAGCTAGTTAGTGAAGTCGAAACGTCGTGCAGAGGAGAATCTAACGGATCGGTCAAAAACAGTAAAATGTCAACGGTAGTGGTTTTAGCAGGTCGTTAAAGTGCTCAGTCTGATAGGCTGTTACAGTGACTCAATATTTAATAATATAACAACTATCTAACGACAAGCTCATCAGCAAGTTCATCATCGAGCACAACTTCGAGCACAACTTCGAGCACAACTTCGAGCACAACCTCGAGCACAACTTCAATTTCGTCTTCGAGCTCGACATCGAGCCCGTCGTCCACTACGGCGCCTCCACGCACCCGGGAGAGTCAGATCTACATACGTACGGACCCTCGCCAGAATCTGATGTATGGGAACACCCCTTGGTGTGGCTCTGATATCGAATTTGGTGATGCCACGTTCGGCCTCAGTCGTGACAAACCTACGCTCTTCATGCAATGCTACTGGCCCCCTCGCAACATACCCCATGAGATGGACCATTCGACATTCTCCGACTTCACGTTGGGAATGGGTCTTATCGACAACGGCGCGATTGCAAGACACGGCGTCGTCAACACGGAAGACCTCTGCCTAGTCAGAGTTAAACGCTTGCGCCAACGCCTCCTTCAGGAAAAAACAGTGGTCCAGGACGTACTAACAAAGGAGACGGTGGAAAAGATCCTCAACCATCCGAAAGGCGCAAGCACGATGCATGGATTTTTGAAATCCCCTTTGAAGGCCACCATCTTCCATTTTGGCCCGGCACATGGACGAGTACAGCCCTCGTCGGCCGCCAAGTGGAGCCTACCGGAAACGTGGACTATTTCCGCATCGGTATGGTGTATCATCCGGAGCGACCGTGGGGATACAAAGCGTCATCGTACTTGGGACTCATTGTCGGTAACACCCCGAGAACAGCACCCCGAAACACCATTATGGACGCGCTTTCTGAAGGTGAGTTGCTTTTCCCGTGGAGTTGCATGGAAACCCGTCTACAGGCCAATACACTATGGCTCCGGGATTCGGCACCGCATTATACCAACGCTACTCGTTCAAGTTACCAACACGAGAACGCTGTTTCACACTTCAGCACTACTTCCACCGACTCCCTTGCATTGATCCCATAAGGCTGAAGATCACTGCGACGGACTCTTACTACGACATCCAAAATGTATTAGTGCGCGAACGCAGCTACCTCTGCACGGTCGACCTCCCGCGGAACTATTTCAACCATAGCTCCCTGTCCATCTACTACATTAATGGGCGTGACGAAGAATTCTTCGACAATATCCTCCAACACAATTGGCAGGCATTAACGCGAGGAATAACAGTCAAGAAAGGTACATGGTCAGTAGGAGGCCGAAACAGCACTAACCTTACCAACTACCTTCAACAGTGCCCAAACTGGATCGATCCACAGAATCCAGACGTCTCCCACATAAAATGGCCCACTACATTTTACTGGAAGCGATACGACAATGTGGAGTGGATTATAGCTCAAATCGTTATTTATCTTATCGCCAGCCAGACCGGCAAACGCTTCAGCCGCGAAATCCACGTAGTCCACCATCCTTCGGGCACCTCCCCCTGCGACTATGACATGGTCAACCCGTACTCGCGAGAAAAACGCTTGAAAGGTTATCCTTCTGGCGTCCCATGCCTTCGCAGACGGATGAACTACCACCCCAATCCCCACATTCGGAGATGGGCACCGGGGAATGCAGAATCGGCACTACCGGTGGATCAACATACAAACACGGGCCGCTGGATCAATCTGAAGGCAGCCGAGACTACAGAACGCCTCCGCAAGTTCTATTGCGAACGACGACGACGACGAGTCAAAGCCGGACTCGCCCAACCCGGCAAGTAGCCAACCACCTACGGCCACAACTTCATCGTCATCGTCTTCTTCGACTGTGGCGACGTCACCGTCATCCCACGCCATGCACCTACGTTCCCTGCCAAGACAACAAGCTGAATGGCTCGAAACGAAGTACGCCCCTCTCGAACCAGCCCCTCAGCCTATCTACCCAGGTATGTTCCGTCTTGCTGCCATCAATCCCGATCTACGAACGGACATGCCTTAAGATTTTGAAGCAGCTCAACTTTTACGCGCACATGGACTGGATTTGTTGCGTCTCCTCTGGCGACGACAACCTCGTCTGGCTCGTACATGGACTTGGAATGCAGCAACACTACATCTATCCTCTCGTTGCTACATCGCATGCACAGCACGTTACACGCCAGCAAATCATCAACGCACAACGACAGGACAGTTTCACGGCCCCTCTCTGGACAAAAGACGTCATCTCTGTCTCCGCCGGCTCAGCCGAACTAATCCTCCGACAAGGTATCGCAGTCACCGTTGACCCCGATCAATCTTCAGTCGTTTATGTCCCAGAAGAGCTACGCCGTCCCCTCATCAGTTATGCCCACCTCATGCAGAACCACGCCAAAGCGCCGACACTCGTCCCCTTTATCAAGGAGCGCTACATTTGGTTCCGCACAGACGGTACGGATTTCATGCATCATGATGTCTTCGCCGCCCTCCGTGATTTCCATTCAAGTTTGCCAACTAGTCCACGCCCGACTGACCCTTAATCATGGCCAATATTCATCGCTCACATGGACGCATCAAGGACAGGGCATCGGCCTCGACCACGTTCACATCGGCATCCCCGGCGTCACCTTTCAGTCCATACTGACCATCGTCGATCTTTTCTCGGGATTTCTCCAATTTATCCCATGCGTCTCCACATCCGCGGAAGAAACAGTGTAACTCATCCTCAACAGTTGGGCCTACATCTTTGGTTTTCCGGAGTCCATCTTCTCCGATTATCACAGTTCTTTCGTTGGCACGTTGGCTAAACGATTTTGCAGCGTAGCCGGCCTCGAATGGCTCACCACCGCGCCCTACTCGCATCATCAACTCGGCTACGTTGAATGCCGCCACAAAGCAATCCGCACGGCTATCCAGTCTCTAAGGCAGAAAAGACCAACTGGCCTAGCATCATCCCTTCTATCTCCTTCGCTCAGAACACATACGTTTCTACAGCAACCGGCACTACTGCCTTTGAAGGAATGCTCGCCCGCAAGCCCCGCTGCACATTGGACTTCTTCGACTCGCCGGAGATTGTTAATGCCCGCGCTACCGCTTCCAGCGCCGCCCTCGGCGCATCACCGACACTGTCCATACAATCGGCCGAACAGATCGCACTGTTGAACAACTTATGTCAGCGCGTACACCACCGTTACCCGCGCCCGGTCCGTCGCTCAAAAGAACAAAGGCCGCCGCAAGGCTGTCAAGGAATGGAAAGTAAACGACACAGTTTCCGTCTACCCAAGCCTTCCAAGCAAGGAATTCCAGCCTCATCCGTTATTCAGTTCGACGGCCCCTACACCATCGTTGAGCAGGTCAGCTTAAACTGCTTCAAGCTGCGCCATCTTAAGACCAACAAGGTATTGAAACGCATCGACCGCTCACACCTCGCTCCGTATACTGCACCCACTGACGGCCTCGCCCCGCTCAACACGGTCGCAGTAGACGATCACGACGACGACTCAGTCAACTACACCATCGGCGAAGTCGTAGCATTTATTGACCACGATCAGGTTAAACTTGGCATCGTTTTAGACTAGGACCCAGAGAACGAGGAAAACGACCTCGTAGTTCACCAGCTCGGTACGACCTCAGACAAGAAACATCTCTTCCGTCCCATCTACGAAGACATAAAGGACCAAACAACTATCCAACGCTGGGGTAATCCCTTGGCCCACTGGAAGCCCCTTCTCTTCGACACAACAAACGATCAAGTCGTTCATCGACACATCGAGTGGCGCTCTCATAAGACCAACAAAGACAAAGGCCGACTTCCCGCCAGCGTTCTTAAGCGTCTCAAAGGCCCTCTCATCACCGGCGAATCCCTCCCGCTTCACGTCTTCCAGAAAGGTAAACAAGCTACATCGAAGGAATGGCCACCTCAACACTCTCAAGTGGGTTTTACACATCGTACCTGCTTCACCCGCCACAGCCCAGCGCTTTTCCCACTTGGCCCGCAATCGTCCCTAGATAAGCTACGCCACGACCAGAGTATCCCTGTAAGTCCTTGATCGCCTTTTATGCCTGCAGGTCAACAATCATCCTCATCGAATCTGAACACCTCAGTGATTATATTGGCATGGCATAATTGGTGCATTAAATTTAGTTCATCTCGGCTGTGCGATACATGGCCGTCTAGCTTTCTACGGCTCGACGTCAGCTCCCCGATATCAACGCATCGCTACTGCGCCTCAATTGTCTCAGTCCCGCTTCCGCATCCCGATATCCGGCCCCGGCTGATCTCCGTCTACACATCGACGCACTTCTTTTTCATCCTCCTCCTGGCTTTAAAGAGACACATCTTTCTCTTTTCTCCTTTTTTTTTTCTGAGACAAGTCACTGACCAATCGTTAGTCACTCACTCTGTACGCAACTCTACTCAACCGTTAGGTCTGGGGGGGGGGGGAGCTATCAGACTGAGCATTTTAACGACCTGTCAAAACCACTACAGTTGACATTTTACTGTTTTTGACAGATCCGTTAGATTCTCCTCTGCACGACGTTTCGACTTCACTAACTAGCTTTCGATTTCGTCCAGGAATGACTTCAAACGATTTAATCAAAATTTTTACAGCAAATACAATTTTTTCCCTCTCTACTGCCTTTTCCCCCGATTCCCCGAAAATCACCATTTACGGAGAAATTTAGCGAACACAGTCAAGAGATCATAAAAATGATATTTGCCGTGCACTGCGTGCACAGCCATTTAGCTCAGAAGACTTTCCCAAATGAAAATTCAGGACTTCCATTTGAACACAAATGACTTGAACTTGAAGCCACCTTCAAGTACTTTGCACATTTAACTTCAAGTGTCGCCTAACAGCTACTCACAATCTACGCTCACCCAAGATGTACTTTGCAAACCAAGTCTGCAAACCAGTAGAAATCAACGTAAATAAACGAAGTGACCTCTCAGCTATTTACTGGTATTTCACCTACTCTTAGGAGTTAGTGCTGTTTGCAGCCATAGAGTCTTTTAATAAGAGTTCGTTGTGTATTTATCCCTTGGTGTTGTATCCAAACTCACAAGTCTGTAACTTGGCAATACTTGCGGCCTTTTCAAGTTTTTACGTGAAGTGTGAGAAGGTAAACAAAAAGTGTGCTCCAAAGAGTAAAAACTAGACTCTCAGGCAAACGACTCCGGGGCAAAAGAATGAAGCGTTCACCTTAAAAAAAAAAAAAAAAAAAAAAAAAAAAAGCATGTTGAAGAAGAAAAGAAGTTGCCACCGCCATTCATACGGTTTATCACTATACTGACACTGTTACAGTCAAGTTGAGAGTTAAGCTCCTACTGCTACTGCTGTATATATCATGAACTCTTGCAACGGTGGCCTATGATGAAAATTTCACAATAATAATACTATCAGGCTTAATATTTAAGTAATAGTTGACAGGCTTAAGGACTTACAGTTAATAAATGAGTCACTACGGGCAACTGGCGTGGCTGAGAAAAAAGACTCAGCAGGTCTTTGATTCATTTTCATTACAAACCGTCCGCTGGTTTCCACTTCTCTCAGTCACTGCACTGTTTTTGATGTGATTCCGTCCGCGGAGGTTGGGCCAGAACCAACTTGACGAGCTATTTAAAACATCTGCTTCTTTGAATACGTGTTGGACTCAAACCAGGGGATTATTGGAGACTGCAAGCAAGGCACTGTTGATTTCGAGCCGAGCAACCTATGCCAAGGTCTTGAAATTTTTTTACGCAGACCGTGCCACTGTTTGATAAAGAAAAGAAAATACTTGCCATTCGTAGGGATGAATGTGTCTTCAAATGCTGAAGGCTCCTGGCCGCTCCTGGTGCACGGGTGCTAACCATGCGTGCGAAGGCTTTCGTTGCATACATGACGTGCTAAAGCTGGGCTAAGCATATTCTAGTAATGATCGCCAGGATCACTGACTTTCTGCAAAATCCTAGGACCAATCGTCAAGATTGGAAGATTCTTTCATGACCTTTTACGTTCTAAATTATTTTGGGAAATAAAGAAAAGCAATCTACGAACTGTGTTAATGGTCAAGCCTGTGGCGTTTGCGATGTCAGCCGCATCTGCCTGAGGGTGCAGTTTCAAATGTTCGTTTACGGCCGCAACGTCTTGGTTGAAAGGCCTGTATTGCCCCATTCGAAGTAAAGCTCTTCCTTTCAGATTTTCTTCCAGTCACGCGTTCTTCCTGTCTGACAAGGGATGACAAAGGGAAAAGAGCAGATGAAGCAGAAACGAAAACTAGTCGTCGTGTGTACACATTGCGTGAATGTAGTGGAGCTGCTTCGTAGTATTGATTATAAAAAACTTGAGCATGATGTAGCGGATGTTGAGATTGAGAACGTATTTCACGTTTTGCATATCTACCAATTTCTTTTGCCAACAACAACAACAGCCCCCGCCCCCCTCCCCCCCCTCCCCCCAAACACACACACACACATACACACATACACACATTTTGATTAAGAAAAAGAAAGAAAGCAGGTTGCGTCTGCACTAGCTGTAACCAGACGCACATGTCTTCAAAACATATCGAAGCAACACCCTACAGAAAATTTTCAAACTACTAGTTCTGAGGATACTTTCTTTACCAACTCTTCCATTGACTCAAACACTTAGCAGTAATCATCTTTACGTATATTCCTGTTTTCATTGTTCTGTCAAGCCTCAGACGCGTTATAGATGTTAAAACAGTTTTTGTTGGAGAACAAAAGACTTGTTCCGAACGCCAGAAAATTCTTCGATATTTAACAGCACTGGCAAAACCACTCGTTTGAATCAGCTGAAGGTGCAAACACGAAGTTTGCTGGGTCGAGAGAATGACACATAACGTTTCATACAAACATTTCCATCAGACTCTGGCCTGTGAGCCCATGCAAAACTCTTCCATCCCCCAAAAATCTACCCCATGCACTGAGTAGTCATGGATTGCAACAAGCCGAAAGGTTTGGGATCCTGTTGGCCCAGGTGTCGTGCGAGGGTCGGGCCCGCCGGCGCTCTTATTTAGTACAATCGCTATTATTGAAACAAAGAATCGTGTCCCCGCTTTCTGACGATTCGCTGACGGTTGCGAGTGGATGACTTTCCTATCAACCAACGTGGCCTCCTGCCCTGTCTTCGTGCTATATGCGGCTGAAACAGCGCTAGGCAATGTCAGAATCCTTGACCTAGTCAAAAGGAGCATTTTGGGGTGTGCACCGCGACGCTTTCATTAGTTTCGTTCTTCTTATTTTTTCTGCTTCGTGTGCGCTTACATTAATTCTCCCTCTACCATTTCGTTTGCTTCCCTCTGCCTTTCTTTCTGTTCATATTCCACATTGTTTGTTTTCTTATCCTTTTGTTCGTGTATATGTATAAGGGAGGCACATGTCTGACAGGATGAAGGGCCACTTGACTGATATATATATATATATATGTATATATAATGGAGGGTGCACAGTATGGCACCCCACGGGAAGAGGTGGTTGGGCCTCTTCCCACTGGTTCCGAGGCTATGTCGTTGTGGGTTCCCAGGCTTTGTCGTTATGTTGTTTTTATAAGACATATACACCGCGTGGGGTTAAAGGGGTATATACATTCCGCGATCTAGGGGTGGTGACCGGTTTCGAGGCGTCCCAGACACCGCAAAACGTCCTCTTGCGCTGGCAGACCACATGAAATGTAATCCCAAGACAAGGACAAAGCGAATGAACATACAGGCACAAACAAACAAACCAGACAGGGGCAAAGGAGATTGTACTATGAGGCAAATGCAGAATGCAGGGATCAGACAAACCAACAGCGCAAGTGAGAAGGATTGTCAGACAGGGAGACAGCCCGTAAGGAAACTGTAGCAGCTGCTGCCACCTTGAGTACCTCCATTCGACTTATAATAAGCCCAGTCTTGTGGAACTCTCTCATAAAGAACATAAATCATTCGCAGTTGATTCCCTGCAGAAGATAGATTCTAATAAAAGTACTTAATACATATGAGTGTCACACAAAAAATTAATAATTGTACCACAGTTTTAAAAAAAAATGCTCAAGTCTTCGCGAGAAATATCGGCGAGCAAGCTGCATTTCATGTGCCATCAGTCTACACTCCAGAGGCATACGCTCTACAGATCAAGGCTATCCTACACTTTGCAATCCATCGCTGGAACTACATCAACTGCATGCATCAACTCAAGAGATCCAACTGCCTACATCCGCGCAGACTCCCACAGCACAAGAGCTATCAGGCTCGCCTCTGCTTTCCCACATCGGACTCGCAACGATTTGAGTAATTAGCTTTTATATTATTAACTCTCTGACTAGGACACTATTGTTACCTATGAATCATTCTTTCTGACTTGTTTAAAGTTCTTATTATTAAAATGTTTTTGTTTTGTTAAAAAAAAAAAAAAAAAAAAAAAAGCATGCATTGCAGCTCTCTAGGGCCAGATCGCTTGATTATAGTTTGTCTTTATGTCGCTCTCTTTTCGTTTTTCTTCTATTAAACCTTGCTTACTGTAATTTAAAAAAAAAATGCAAATAGTTCCTTTTTGTTCTGTTTTCTTCTTTTTTTTTTTTCGTTTGTTCTGTCTTTCTTTCTTTTATATCTCTTTTCTCTCCCTCTCTTTTCTCTCTTATATTTTTCCATGTATGGAGCTTAGCTGTTGAACACTGATTCCAGCTTTCAGGACCTGCACTGCAGCTTATTTGGGCCAGATCGCATGATTATAGTTTGTCTCTACGTCTTTCTCTTTGTTTTCTTCTATTAAACCTTGCTTACTGTATAATAATAATAATAGGCTTCCTCAGACTATAGCATCAGATCCAGATCCTGGACATGTGCCTCCATTAATAATAATAATAATAATAACAATAATAATAATAATAATAATAATAATAATAATAATAATAATAATAATAATAATAATAGTGCTTCTCAGTCAATGGCGAATGTATTTCTGCACATGTGCCTCCATCGTCTCACCCGCGAGGGGAGTACGAAGATTTGACGATAGGCTCTACTGACACCCCGCAAGGCAGCTCCAAGCCTTCCAGACAGACCAATACTTTCAAAGAAAATATCCTTTGAAAATACTGCACCGACGGGAATCGAACTGGCGACAGGTCCCAGATGGTAGACTTTAACCACTGGGCTATCGCGGTGCCACTAAATAATAATAATAAATAATAATAATAATAATAATAATAATAATAATAATAATAATAATAATAGGCTTCCTCAGACTATAGCATCAGATCCAGATCCTGGACATGTGCCTCCATTGTAATAATAATAATAATAATAATAATAATAGTGCCTCTCTGTCAATGGCTGATGCATTTCTGCACATGCGCCTCCATCGTCTCACCCGTGAGGGGAGTACGAAGAATTGACGATAAGCTCTAATGACACCCCCGCAAGGGCAGTTCCAACACTTCCAGACGGGCCGGTATGTTCAATGAAAATACTGGTCCAGAAATAGACCGGTATGTTCAATGAAAATACTGGTGGCACCGACGGGAATCGAACTGGCGACAGGGCTCAGATGGTAGAACTTGACCACTGGGCTATCACGGTGTCCATAATAATAATAATAATAATAATAATAATAATAATAATAGTGTTTCTCTGTCAATGGTGGATGCAAATCTGCACATGTGCCTCCATCGTCTCACCCGCGAGGGGAGCGATAGCTCTACTGACACCCCCGCAGGGCAGCTCCAAGCCTTCCAGACAGACCAATACTTTCAAAGAAACATACTCTGAAAATACTGGCACCGACGGGAATCGAACTGGCGACAGGTCCCAGATGGTATTGAACTTGACCACTGAGCTGTCGCGGTGCCACTAATAACAATAATAATAATAATAATAATACTATATCTGAGGCGTAATGATGCAGCTAATGGCATATCCTCAACGGACATAAGCCTCCAATACCCTTGTTCGAGGTCCTCCACCCCCCCGTGTCAGTCTCTCGCCTGATCATCGGGGCCACCGATGGAGCTCCTGAGGGCAAGACTGCACTAAGCCGAGGTTATTCCGCAGTCCCAGCAACCTCTTGCAAGACGTCACCGAATGTGCAAGTGCATACACCAAGCGCGGTTGCTAGAGCTGCCTCGAAACCCCACCCATAACAATCTGGTGTCTGCTGGGTCCTGGGCTATCAACCAGCATATGCGGAGTTTAAGATCTTTTACGCGCGCAACGACCCTCCTTCCCAGCATCTACCACCAAAGGGTTATGAGTTGGCGTCACAGTTTAACGCCTTGAGGCCATTGGGCTGAATAATAATAATAATAATGATAATAATAACAATAATAATAATAATGATGATGATGATGATGAATAATAATAATAATAATCATAATAATAGTTATAATAGTGCTTCTCTGTCAATGGCTGATGCATTTCTGCACATGCGCCTCCATCGTCTCACCCGTGAGGGGAGTACGAAGAATTGACGATAGGCTCTAATGACACCACCGCAAGGGCAGTTCCAACACTTCCAGACGGACCGGTATGTTCAATGAAAATACTGGTCCAGACGGACCGGTATGTTCAATGAAAATACTGGTGGCACCGACGGGAATCGAACTGGCGACAGGGCCCAGATGGTAGAACTTAACCACTGGGCTATCACGGTGTCCATAATAGTTATAATAATAATAATAATAATAATAATAATAATAATAATAATAATAATAGTGCTTCTCTGTCAATGGCTGATGCAAATCTGCACATGCGCCTCCATCGTCTCACCGGTGAGGGGAGTACGAAGAATTGACGATAGGCTCTAATGACACCCCCGCACGGGCAGTTCCAACACTTCCAGACGGACCGGTATGTTCAATGAAAATACTGATGGCACCGACGGGAATCGAACTGGCGACAGGGCCCAGATGGTAGAACTTGACCACTGGGCTATCACGGAATAATAATAATAATAATAATAATAATAGTGCTTCTCTGTCAATGGCTGATGCAAATCTGCACATGCGCCTCCATCAATAATAATAATAAGAATAATAATAATATTGTATTGTATTGATCTGTCATGGCTGAGTCCAAGGACCATGCGCCTCCATCCCTCGACCCAACAGTCACACAGTGAATGTTGGAGAGGGAAGAGTGACTCTAACCGTCCCTGAATAGCTACCCGCTCGGTGTGTCGGGTACCTTGCAGGGAATCAACTGCAAATGATTGATGTTCCCTATGAGAGAGTTCCACAAGACTGGGTATAAGTCGAATGGAGGTACTCAAGGGGTAGCAGACATTTCATGCGGTCTGCCAGCGCATGAGGACGTTTTGCGGCAAGTGTCTGGGACGCCTCGAAATCCGTCACTACCCCTAGATCTCGGAATGTATATACCCCTTTGACCCCACGTGGTGTATGTCTTATAAAAACAACACAACATAGCCTCGGAAACAGTGGAAAGAGGCCCAACCACCTCCTCTTCCCGTGGGGTGCCATACTGTGCACCCCTCCATAATAATAATAATAATAATAATAGTGCTTCTCTGTCAATGGCTGATGCAAATCTGCACATGCGCCTCCATCGTCTCACCCGTGAGGGGAGTACGAAGAATTGACGATAGGCTCTAATGACACTCCCGCACGGGCAGTTCCAACACTTCCAGACGGACCGGTATGTTCAATGAAAATACTGGTGGCACCGACTGGAATCGAACTGGCGACAGGGCCCAGATGGTAGAACTTGACCACTGGGCTATCACGGTGTCCATAATAATAATAATAATAATAATAATAATAGTGCTTCTCTGTCAATGGCTGATGCATTTCTGCACATGCGCCTCCATCGTCTCACCCGTGAGGGGAGTACGAAGAATTGACGATAAGCTCTAATGACACCCCCGCAAGGGCAGTTCCAACACTTCCAGACGGGCCGGTATGTTCAATGAAAATACTGGTCCAGAAATAGACCGGTATGTTCAATGAAAATACTGGTGGCACCGACGGGAATCGAACTGGCGACAGGGCCCAGATGGTAGAACTTGACCACTGGGCTATCACGGTGTCCATAATAATAATAATAATAATAATAATGATAATAATAATAATAATAATAATAATAATAGTGCTTCTCAGTGCAATGGAGAATGCATTTCTGCACATCTGCCTCCATCGTCTCACCCGTGAGGGGAGTACGAAGATTTGACGATAGGCTCTACTGACACCCCCGCAAGGCAGCTCCAAGCCTTCCAGACAGACCATTATTTTCAAAGAAAATATCCTTTGAAAATACTGGCCCCGACGGGAATCGAACTGGCGACAGGTCCCAGATGGTAGACCTTAACCACTGGGCTATCGCGGTGCCACTAATAATAATAATAATAATAATAATAATAATAATAATAATAATAATAATACTATATCTGAGGCGTACTGATGCAGCTAATGGCATATCCTCAACGGACATAAGCCTCCAATACCCTTGTTCGAGGTCCTCCACCCCCCCGTGTCAGTCTCTCGCCTGATGATCGGGGCCACCGATGGAGCTCCTGAGGGCAAGACTGCACTAAGCCGAGGTTAATAATAATAATAATAATAATATCGCATGATTATGGTTTGTCTCTACATCTTTCTCTTTTCTTCCTTCTATTAAACCTTGCTTACTGTGATTATTAATAAATAAATAAATAAATAAATATATTTTTTTTAAGTGTTGAACTTTAGTTCCATTTTTCCTTTAGGACTTGCACTGCTGCTCACTCGGGCCAGATCGCATGAATTTAGTTCTTCTATTTTTGAAATTTTTTCATTCCTTCTCTCTATTAAACCTTGCTTACTATATATATTTTTATTATATTATATTATATTATATTATATTATCTTATATTATATTATATTATATTATATATATACATATTATATATATATACAAATATATATATATATGTATATATATATATATATATATATATATATATATATATATATATATATATATATATATATATTCGCGACGCCTTTGGCCACGTCGAGCCTTACTACTGCCCCACCCAGCTACGAACAGCCTACGGGTGCGAGTGTATTGCATAGGGTGCTACAGTTTCCTTACGGGCTGTCTCACTGAATCGATCTTACTTGCGTCCTGTGTTGGTTATGTCTAACCTCTGCATTCTTCCTTTGCCTCATATACTCTCCCTTGTCCCAGTCTGGTTTGTTTGTTTGTTTGTGTTTGATTTGTACTTGTGTGTTGTGATTATGTCTGTTTTGGCGCTTATGTTTCTATCTCTTACTTTCCTTTTCATTCTTCTGCTCTTCTCACTTTCTCTCTCATCTTTTATTTCTCTTTCTATGGAGCCTAGCTGTTGAACATTTGTTCCGGTTTTCCACTAGGACCTGCACTACAGCTCATTAGGGCCAGATCGCTTGAATATAGTTTTTCTTTACGTCTTTTTCCATTTTCTTCAATCAAACCTTGCTTACTGTATATTATATATATATATATACATATATATATATATATATATAATATATATATATATATATATGTAAGAGAAAGCGAGAGAGAGAGAGAGAGAGAGAGAAATATCGGCGAGCAAGCTGCATTTCATATGCAATCAGTCTACACTCCAGAGGCGCACGCTCTACGGATCAAGGCTATCCTACACTTTGCATCGCTGGAACTACATAATACGTAGATACACACATGCACACATACACAAAGACATGCACCGCGGGGGCTGCAAATATGACGTGTCAGTCTGCCTTTTCGTTGGATGAAAGAACATGTACTTAGTTTGTGTGTAGCGCACGTGCGTGACAAAAACAGTAGGTAAAGCGGATGAATGTGAAAGTCTGCCACCAACCATAGTGTGGAAGCGTCTGGCACTGCCTCAGAAGGCTAACCGATGGAGCTGGAAAGGTGCAAGTTGCATGGCCCAAGCACGGGCTTTGAAAGCATGTCGTGAGATGTGGTAGAAAGGGTATGTGGAAGACAGTCACGTGTGATACTGGCCAACGTATGTCAGTACATGAAATCTGGAGTGCAACTTTGGGCCTCTTTCTGTCCTGAGGAGCTCTAACAGCGAGGTAAGGTACATGACAAGACACATCTCCTGGGTCTATCCGATTGATCTGGCACGTTTGTGCGTTAGTGTTTGCATGGGTAAGGACGCAAGCTTGCCATATCGATTCAAAATGTGCAGCACTCACCAGCAGAGAGAATGAGAGCTGTACAAAGGTGTAGGGTTGTGTTGCAGACATAATTAGTAGGGCAAGCTATCGTGTTAGAACTGGGTAGTCGCATGGCATGCTGTGGGACGTGGGGAAATGCACACAGAAGTACTCACAGACAAGGCAAGGAGAAAGAAACAGGTGGTCGGTCAGAGGAAAACATGTTGTGACACAGCCTTGGGAAAACACAGGCAAACCAGGATGCTTAGTCATGACGTACATGCATCGAGATTCACCTAGGCCATCTTCTGGCTTAAAACATCCTGCCCCAGGTCGAACAGCAAACAAACATGACAGTACTCACGACCATCTTGTCATCTTTTTCCGTCAGGTTTTTTCCGTCACAAGTGGGGTAACTCGAGAAACCGCTGCTGTTGGAACGGAATGCACAATGCCGGAAACATGCAGAAACAGCTAACCGCATTTTCGTCCGCAAGACTGGGCGAGAGGACACATTTGAGCGCAAATGTTTTCTCAAAAGGTTAGAAGAAACTAAAGGTAGAACTAAAGGTTATGGTGCAAAACGCAACAACATATCCCACCATGTTGCGTATTCGAAGTTATCTATGCATTACATATTTTTGCATATTCCTGGGTTAGGTGTGTGACCATGCCTTATCGGAGTTGTCTTTACAGTGGGACTGTCTCACACTCCCGAGACAGGGAAGTTGCGCACAGGTCCTTTTATGTGCACGCTTTTTCATACCAAGCGCGAGAAGCAAACATGCTCCACCTACTGTTTAAGTGTTGGGTTCAAAGTTGACGAGCATCACTCAAGTTGTGCGACCTCGTCGCGGAGTCTGCAAGCCCTTTCCCACTGCCCCCCCCCCCCCCCCCCCCCCCCCCCCCCCCGTTCTCTCCCATCTTTTGTTCCTTCATTCAGCTTCTTCCCGTTTTCCTTCCTTCGCCCCCCCCCCCCATCCCTAACTATCCAGCCATCCATCCCTTACTATCCATCCATCCATCCATCCATCCATCTCCTTCCATCCATCCATCCATCCATCCATTCATCCATTCGTCCATCGAAACATCCAATATGAACATACATTCAGGCATATGTGCATACATACATACATACATGCATACATATGTACATACATACATATATGTATGTATGTACATACATATGTACATACATACATACCATACCATACCTTAACATACCATACATACATACATACATACATATGTACATACATACATACATACATACATGCATACATGCATAAATACATTCTACATCATACATACATATGTATGTACATACATACATACATACATACATACACACTACATACATACATACATACATACATGCATATTTACATACATACATACATACATATGTTACATACATACACGCATTTGTACATCACACATACATACCTGCACACACATACATACATACATACATACATACATACATCATGCATGTACTACGTACGTACGTACGTACGTACATACATGCATACATACATACATGCATACGTGCATACATGCATAAATACTACATACTACATACATAAATACATACATACAAACATAAATACATACATGTATGCATGCATGCATTGCATGCATACATGCATACATACATACATTCATACATGCATTTGTACATACACACATACATACCTACACACACACATGCATACATGCATACATACATACATACATACATACATGCATACATACATACATACATACATACGTACGTACGTACGTACGTACGTACATACATACATACACATACATACATACATACATACATGCATACATAAATACATACGTACGTACGTACGTACGTACGTACGTACATACATACATACATTCATACATTCATTCATACATACATACATACATACATACATACATACATACATACATACATACATGCATGCATACATGCATACATACTACATACATACATACATAAATACATACATACATACATACATACAAACATACATGTATGCATACATACATACATAAATACATGCATACATGCATTCATACATACACACATACATACCTACACACACATACATATACATACATACATACATACATACATACATACATACATACGTACGTACTTACGTACGTACATACATAAATATACACACAAAAATACATACATACAACATACATACTCACTGACATACATAACATACATTTATATGTGACATACATGCATACATATGTACATACATTCAGACATACGTACATACGTACATACATACACACATACATACATACACACATACATACATACATACATACATACATACATACATACATACACATACATACAGCACTTATATGCATACAAATATACAAACCTATATGCATACATACATACATACATACGCACTTACTTACTTACTTACTTACTTTCTTAATTACTTACTTACTTACATACATACATACATACATACATACTTACTTACTTACCTACTTACTTACTTACCTACTTACTTACTTACTTACTTACTTACTTGCACAAAACAAACTATACATGCATAAGCTATGCATGTATCATATTGTATGTGTATGTATGTATGTGTATGTATGTATGTGTATGTATGTATGTATGTATGTATGTATGTATGTATGTATGTAGGTACGTACGTACGTAGTACGTACGTATGTATGTAACGTATGCATGTAACGTATGCATGTACGTACCTATGTATGTATGTATGTATGTATGTATGTGTATGTATGTATGTATCTATGTATGTATGTATGTATCTATGTATTTTTGTATGTATTGTATGTATGTATTGTATGTATTGTATGTATTGTATATGAATGTGTCTATGTCAGTAAGTGTGTGTGTATGCGAGTGCTTGCGTGGTGATGCAGTTTTACCTATCCGGTAATGTACTTTTGCCTCGATTTGGCAGAACTCGCTTCGGTCCTTAGCCCCCCCCCCCCCCCCCTCCCCCCCTTTCTCTGTCTGTCTGTCTGTCTGTCTCTCTCTCTCTCTTTTTTTTTCTTTTTTTTTTTTTCTTTCTTTTCCCTCTCTCTCTCTCTCTCTAGCTTGGTTGCTCGCTCGCCCGTGCAAGCTCGCTTTATTTTCTCACAGCAGTCTCAAGCTGTGATCTTTCAGAATATTCGGCCTGTTTTGTGTGCGTGGAGCAGAGACAGACAGCGTGCACGCGCAATCACGATGTCATCCCTGATGCTGTTTGCAGAACAAGTCTCCATTCAAGAACGGGCTCCTCGGAGTCTTGTCTAAAACAGGTCGGCCCATGTCCAAATAATCGCTTGCCTGTCTTTCGCGGCACAGAATGCCCGTCCCATGCACAGGTGTGGTGTCATTCAATCCAGACGACCACATCCGCCTGCCTGCAGTTGAGAAGGTCGGTCTGTTTGCTTTGGATGCTGTTTGACTCCACCACGTTCCTCTCTGCAAGTACATACATGCGTTGCGATGCGGGTATGGCGAACAGGCGGTGGGTCGCAACAAAGCAAAGACAGTTATGGCGTTACCGCTGTTGGATAAGGTATGCACTGGTATAAGTTTTCAGAAGAAGGAGTATCTGAATTTAGGTGCGTGCTGTGATTGCCCTCAAAACCGCGGCCATGGGCCACACACTGTCGCCGGATTCTATTGCTCGGGTGCAACTCCTTGCCAACGTGCGCTACTTTGGCTACGATTTCAATCCAATCTCCATTTTTTATTGCTACAACGACGCGCAAGCGCTGACGTACATGTTGCTAGAAGTCAGCAACACGCCTTGGAGAGAGACTCACCTGTACTACCCAACCTAAAATAAAGGATAGCAGCTGCCTCCTTTATTGCTCACCAATATCTGCTTTCGTTTGTCCTTATCTCCCTACAAAATATCTAAAACATTTCCCAACTCTTCAGAAAATCTGCTTCCTCTCTATTGCCTCTTTTTATTTTATTGGCGACCTTGATACTCGTTCGTGCTTAGTTATCTGCTGGGTCCACACAGTCCGGACAGCACGCTCTTCTCGGCCTCCAAGGGCTCCCGCCACACGTCCGGCGCCAAGTTTGGACCCTACCGTTTTCGGAAGACCTTCCACGTGTCCCCCTTTATGCCTATGGCAGACCAGGTGCAGTTCGACCCTTTGATTTGCCTGCCCTTACTCTGATGTATCCTTTCATGCCTCCGCATAATCATTACTTTGGGCAGGTGTATCGGCTGGAAGCTTGCATGCCCGGCAAGGTCCTCAGCGTAGAGATGGGTACTCTCAAAGACCCCGAGCTCCAGAGCGTCGCCTACCCGGGTAGGTGCTCCTCTTGTAAACGCGCTAGAACGACCTTGTGCATGATGGGCTGCAGACGACCTCCAATTCGAGGCCAACCTTCGCCTGCAGCGCCACGAGCTCTCCCACCGCAACCTCAGCATGCTGCTTCTCAAGCATGCCAACATGACTCATGCCACACAGTAAGTGCTAATGTTTGTTTTATTTTCTTTGGACCAGCAGAATGGAGTCGTTGACTGATGTTTTCCGACCGCAGGTTTTGGATCCACAAGGAAGCTATGGAGCTCAACGAAAAGGGTGTCACCTTCTTCCCACACCCAGAGGGCTCCACCACCGCCTTTTCCAAGGTCATCCTTGCCAAGAATTTTCAGCTTTACTCAAGGCTTTCAAAACATTATCGCGATACTTCCATCGGCGTCCCTGCTCAGGTGGTGGAACGGCTGGTGGATGTGTACAACTTGGCTGTCAAGCCCACTGCTCGTTCCGCTATTGCGCACACCAGAGACGCGGGGCCCAACATGCTGCAGCTGGAGGCCCGCGCCGCGCTTGTGGCGGCACGCGCAGCCCAGGCCAAGCAAGGTGGCACTCTGGCCGTCATCGGTTCAGGCATTGCTGGCCTCTCTGCCGCTTACTTCGCGCAACTGCAGTCGCCCTACAACGTGGTGCTGTACGAGGCCGCGGACAAGCTAGGCGGGCACGCTCTGACCTACGAGGTGCTGCCCGGGGTCAAGATCGATCTGGGCTTCCAAGTCTACAACCTGACCAACTACCCCTACCTCGGCGCTCTGTTCCGCGCGCTCAACGTGGAGAGCATCGAGTCAGACATGTCGCTGTCAGTGCAGCGCACGGTGGCTGACCAGCCCAGCCAGCACACCGAGTGGGCTTCACACGGACTGGGAGCCATCTTCCCCAAGTGGTCCGACATGATGGACCTCAGCAAAGTGAGCATGATCAAAGAAATGCTCCGCTTTAATAGGGAGTGTCCCAAGGTGCATGTCATTTAATTGTCATGAGCTAGTTCAGCTGAGCATAACTGATTGCGTAGGTGGTCGAACCAAACCATCCTCTCCGCATGTTAAGCGTTGGCGAGTACATGAAACAGGAGGGCTACAGCCAAGAGTTCCTGGAGCTCTATCTGTTGCCAGCTTGCGGAGCCATTTGGTCTGTATCCTTCAAACAGGTCTTGCACTCTTTTTGCGAGCTCATCACAAAGTTCAATAAATTGAAGAGAACAAGAGGACGAACGAGTATTAAGCAAAGCAAAAATGTAGAAACAACAGCTACACTTGGAGCAATTTTTTATTTTTTTTTTGTGCATAGCATTAATAACTGAAAAATGCTACGTATCCTCCTCCTGCTAACTTGCGATGTATTTGATATCTATTATGCAGGTCCTGGCCTATCCGATCCGCTCGCTGGCTGGCTTCTTCAATAATCATCATCTTTTTTCGCTGATTGACCGCCCGCAGTGGCGTACTCCTCGATTTCGCTCGGAAGATTACGTGAATAAGCTGGCGCATGCCTTTGTGGAAGCAGGCGGCAAGTTCCGAGTCAGCTCGGCGGTGTCGCACGTGTCGGCGGTGGAGACGGGGGACTGCTCATTGGGCTCGGAGCCGTCTGAGGCGTCGGGTTCGGGCACCTCCTCCGACACCTCGTCCGTCGATACCTCCGATTCGGACAAAGAAGAAAACACTGCGCCGGCTCCTGTCAACATGGGCGCAAAGAACAAGAACAAGATGAATAGCCAGAAGAAACTGTCAAGTGCCAAAAGCGAGCAGAAAATCAGGGATATTCCCACACACCAAGGGGGGACTAGGACCGAAAAAATATGCCCTCAATGGCTCATTAGGGACGTTCATGATGAAACTCTGGTCGTGGACAGGGTGATATTTGCCTGTCACCCGCAGCAGGCAGCCGAGATGCTCATGTCGCGAGTGTGCCCCGCCGAACTCGTGCAGTTGGCTGGTACTTTGCAAAGAATGCCGTACTCCAACAACAAAATCAAGGTCTCATGCACAGCACACACCAGTGGATTGGATGAGTCTTTTCTCCATCTTGAATTCGAGCTTTTTGTTGTCCAACATTTAACAGCAGCAATGGTGGTCTTGCCATGGCAGGTGCACACAGACGAGAGCGTGATGCCCAAGAACCGCAAGCTGTGGGCTGCCTGGAATTGCCACGTGGTGGCGGGCCCCGACCAGGACAGTCAGCCGATTGGAGTCAGTTATTGGATGAATAAGCTGCAGTTGCTACCCCCCCAAGTTCCTCAGCTGTTCGTTACGCTCAACTCCCCCGAACCGGACCCTGCCAAGGTCAGTCTGCCTGTCTTGTATTTTCTCCTTGTGCAGTATCTCTCCCTTAATTCTCTATAGGTATTGCATACTCTGGAGCTGGAGCACCCCATTCTTAACCACAGTGCACTGACGGCGCGCGACGAGCTGCAAGAGAAGAACGGAGAGCTTGGTCTATACTTCTGCGGCGCCTGGGCCAAACACGGTTTCCACGAAGACGGGATCCAGTCTGCCGTTCAGACCGTTTCCAAGCTGCTGGGCAAGGATGGACCTGCTGTCATGAAGTTCCTGCCCGAGCCGTGGCATGTCATCTCTTCGCCCGCAGACGTGCCTCTGAAGTACCGAGCCTTAGTGCCCACTCTTGCGTCTTACATCGAGGGACTAGTGCGCGAGGGGCATTTGTGCATGGTGCTACCCAACGGGCAGGAGAAGCACTTCGTAGGTCAGCCACGCAAGCTGCATAATGGACAACCGGCACAAGTGAGCTTGTTCATCCATAAGTGGGAATTTTTGGGTTCGCTGGTGTGGGATGTGGACATGGCCATGGCGGAAGGGTACATGGAAGGAGCTTGGTCTGTCACCCCTGACTTGACCTCCTTGATTGAGATGATGGCCCACAATGCCACGCTGATGCAAAAGGACGAGGCCAACAATCGCGACAAGACTTTGAGCTGGAAGGCCGGTCTGGCCAAAAGACTTATTTCAGCCGGCCAGATGGTGGGGGAGAGCCTTCATCACTTTGAAAATTTACTACGAAGAAACACTCTCTCGCAGTCTGTATCCAACATTGCATCGCATTACGATCTAGGAAATGATATGTACTCTTTGTTTTTGGACAAGACCATGACATACAGTGCGGCCTACTTTGAGACACCACAAACTTCTCTCTATGACGCGCAGTTGAAGAAGCTGGACATGATCTTGGACAAGGCCCGCCTGCCGAGGGAAGGTGAGTTCAAAGTGCTGGAGATAGGTTGCGGCTGGGCCTCGTGCGCGCTGCGGGCTCTGGAGCGCAACGCCAAGATGCATTGGACCGGAGTCACCATCAGCGAGGAGCAGCTACGGCTCGGACGTGACCGGGTTGCGTCACACCAGCTGGAGGGCAAAATCGACCTCAAGTTTCTGGATTACAGACACGCCGTGCGCGAGATGGGTGAAGCCAGCTTTGACGCGGTGGTGTCTATCGAAATGATTGAGGCAGTGGGAGGAGAATTTCTCCCTCATTACTTTGAGACTATTTTTCGCGCGCTCAAGCCTGGCGGGCTCGGCGTGGTGCAAGCCATCACAGTGCCCAACTACCGCTATAAAGCATACGTGAACAGCTCTGACTTCATCAGACAGCATATATTCCCTGGTGGTGAGCTGGTGTCCATCGCTAAGTGCGTCGAGTCTTTCCCCACCAATCCGTCATACAAGGTCATCCGAAGTCTGTTGCCTGCACACGTCTATCTTGAAGATCGACAATTGCTCCTTGATCTTGTGACTTTGTTTGTGTTCATGGTGCGTATAGAGCTCGTGCGACCTTCAATATGGCGAGAAAGCGGGCTCGCTGCTGCGGGTGATTGACGTGCAAGAGTTGGGACAGCATTACGCGCGCACCCTGCTCTGTTGGCTCAAGACCTGGTTCGCCTAACAGCTCCCTTCACAATTCTTTCACGTTTCCGATTCGGATTTTTTGTCTGTGTAGGGAAGAGAAGAAACTGGAGCTGTTGGCGCTAGGCATTAGCGAAGTGAGCTGGAGGTTGTGGAAGTACTACTTCTGCTACTGTGCGGGTGGTTTCCTAGCCGGTCATATCGATGTTATTCAACTTGTAGTAGAGCGGCCCAAGGACACCGCCGGTGTGTCCGTATCAAAACCGCTCATTGAAGCTCCTGTCGATTCTTCATGCCCTGCCTCCTCTATGAGCCTGTCCTCCTCCGTCTGTCCTGTAACTGATGCAAAAGCAACTAAGAAGGTACCTGAGATTCACAAAGGAGCGCTCAGGCTGGGTCTGGAAAAGGGACTAGGTCTGGCCGCCCGGACGGTAAACACTGCCAGAACGCACGCGCATATTTAAGGGGCATGTTACTTTCCCATGAGCTGACGAAAGCGCTGGAGAATTTGGCGCACTAACAAATATAACATATTCATTTTTTCACTGACGTTTATATTTCTTTTGTACCAATTAAGTTGGGTTGCTCTTACTCGCTTGCTTAAATTCATTCATTTGATACATTTAAGCATTATTTTTGCTGGTCTTTTTTTTTGTAAATAGGTCTTTCCCGTCTTTCTGGGTGTTCTGCTGCTACTTCACGTACTTTTTTATGCCTTCGTGGACCGTGGCTTCCACAGCAAACGTCGCCGCCATTAGCTCGCGAGGAACTCAGTGCAGTAACGGAACTTTCATTGACTTTAACATATTCAAGTACTCATATTATTCATGGCAAAGGAAGCTACTAATATTTGCAAACAAAACGCTTAAGCTTACGGAGTGAAGTGAGCTAGAGTGTAATAAAACTGATGTCATTTACTGACTATTAAGATTTCGGATCCGGCAGAGCCGAGGTGTGATAGATGTTACTTATGTTCGCCTTCTTACATGCTTCCTTTTCATCTCTACGAAAAGCAAGCGTTCTTCAATTATTAAAGTAGCATAGTGAAAAAAATGTAGCTCGGTGGTGTTTTGGCACGTAGTGAAAGTGTACATAAAGCAGAGTGGAGGGGGGGGAATGTATAATTTCGTCCACAATGCTTTTTTCCACTGAATGGCCGGCCGGTTCACTAACATTATCGGAATGAATACAGTACAGGACAGAATTATCAATATTGTGTTAAACTTTCTGTAAGTTTATACTTCAAGTTATATAATACTTCAAGTTTACATCGATGGACAGTGGTAATTTGAAGGTACAGGTAGGGAAACTAGCCCGTTAACCGGAGGCTCCGGGATACCAATTGTCTACCACCATTCATTGGACAATTAATTAGACACTTTCTGCTCAGTTATGTCACAGTTTATTGCTCAACTATCAGTTAGTAGTAGTCGTTACTGTGTCACTGTATTATTAGTTGTTAAATTATTATAGTCAATCATAGTACTTTTCCTTGTACTAGTGTGAGCAGATTTACAGTGGTGCTGCTAAGAGTCTACTGTGTGTGTTAGTGTGTTATTTTTGACTTGTACCTTGAAGAGTGGAAAATAACTTTTTAGTGAGTGAACACTACAAAAAACATAAAATGAGTGAAGTGCTCCAGGTTAGTGAGTGAGCACTACAAAAAACATGGCACTAGCTTTTACCATTACCATTTTCACCCATATCCGTGCGTAACGTTTGTCAATTTCTGGAGGTACATCTTTTGTGTGACGTCGGCAGTTAGCCTCTGACTGGCGGGAATTGTTCAGTATTGTTAAATTCTTCTTCGTAGGAAGTCGCAAGCCGGTAGGAGGGGGAGGCCCCGAGTGCCGGTTGGTAGCCAAGAAGAAATTGCGATGGTTTTCTCTAGTGTGCCCCTTATGAGCCTTGGAGCGGCGGTTTCAAGTTCTGCACTAACGGATCGCAGAAGAAGACCTTCGAGTCGTTCACTGAGGGGTGTTGGGGTCTATCTTAAGTGACCCACATCAGGAAAGCGCGCGTTTCAACTAAAATTTGTGTGGCTACAGCTGATCACTGTAGACACTACCCACGCTCTGCTCTGCGTGTGTGTAGCAGGAGTGCAAGGTGGGGAGACAGCAGGACAAGACGGACAGTGTAGCTCAGCTCATTGTTGAAAGACTGTAAGGTTGCTGTGTGCAGTGGGGGGGAGTGCAATCCAAAAGGTATCAATTTGTTCTGTAACAGTGGTTGTGTTGAACGTGGTTTTCGTTGTGCAGAAGGACCCACGGGCACAACAGTTTGCATTGCACAGCTCTCTTTGAACTAGCGTTGCATCATCACACATACTACTTGTGTACATTGCTGTGACTTAGTTAGGAGTGAGAGGGAGTTGTGGTGAGGTTGTGTGCTCTGTAGAACCGTGCATTGGACGCTAGGTGAGGAGCGAAAAGTGACTGCTTAGGTGGTTGTACGAAAACAACTACAAACCTTAGTGAGTTGGAGAACTGACTTTGCAGATAGGACTCCTAGTAGGCGGAAGGCTGTCGTAGGTGGTAGCTGAGGTAGCCTCTGTGGAGTCTGAGTGATATAGTCAGTGGTAGCACACGTAGGTAAAGAGAGGCTCGGAGAGCAGAAAGGGAGGTGTGGCAGAGTAAAGCACTATACTGTGTAGTGTGTGTGTGAGTCTGCTGGTGTCCTCTGTAGTGTCCTCTCTGTGTGGGCGTGTGTGTGGTTGCTTGCTTGTGTCTGTGCCATCAGAACAGCGTGAGCAAGTGGTAACTCAATCTCTATTTTACAAGTAGAGAGCATAGCTGTGCGCTGTGTGAGTGACTGTGTAAGGTGAGTGTGTGTCTGGTCGAGACCGACGGTAGTTAGAAATGGCTGCTAGTAAGACAGACAATAAGATCACATTCACTGGCAAAGAAGCACGGGTCCTGCTGCATAGACAGGTAGTTCAAAGCTGCCATGCTAAGGCGCCTAAGGAAGTACTGAAGGTTACAGCCGCCCATAAGCAACACGTCCACCGTGAAAACGTACTAGGAATACAGCTTAAGGGTAGGGAGGTGCCTGCTTTCATCCTAGCTTGGGAAGAAGTAGCTGAACTGAACGATTGTGCAGACTTAGACGATAACGTGGTGACTGAGTACTTTGAGGACAGACCAAGGGTCCTACTCGCCTGTGGCCTATGCCCAAAACCAAAACGTCTGCTCAAAGCTTAGATGAGCGTTAGGGGTAGGTGAAGGACAGAAAACCCCAACCAAGCGTTACAAACCGGTGTTGGCAGTCCGAAGGGGGAGGAAGCCACTGAGCCTGACGGAAGAAAGGAAGAGGTAGATGAAGACCGTGACACTCCGGACCTCTACTCTAGTGGGTATGCTAGCACTGACAAACCTAGGCTGTCAACTGGCAAGGGCTCAGACTTAGAGGGCGACGGCAAGAGTGGGGCCTCCCGAGGACAGACGGACCCCTCTAAGGTCAAAACCCCACTAGGGGGTGCTGATCGTGCTGGAGCACTGACACGACAGGTGATGACCTTATGACGCTAGTATACTTGCTGAGATGAGCAAACAAAATGAAAGATTGTTCAATATCATTTATGATATGCTCGGTGGTGAGGCAAAGAGCCTAGTGCGTGACTTAGCAGATCCGGAACGTCTGAACTTTGGTCAAAACCCTAAGGCACTATGGGATAGGTTGCTAACCCGAAATAAGAAAGCCGACTCAGCTGACGTTCAGGATAAAGTGAAGGTCCTGGAGCTGAATGACTTTCTCTTTACTAGTAAGCAGCAGTACGTCGGACAGTGTGTTGACCTGAACGCTAGGCGAGACTGGTTGGAAGACTACGGTCAAGCCCCAACCGACAACCGGCTGCAACAGATAGTGAAGGACGCTTTAGTGGGTACAAAACAGTCTGACTCTAGAGTGAAGAAAGCCTGGCAGGTAGGTAGAGATGGCAGAACTGAACCGGAAGCAGTTTAAATGGGACTTCGCCAAATGGTGGTAGTTCGTGCAGGAACGTGCCCTTGAATTGGAGAAGAAGTTTGACAGGGCCAAAGTGACTAGTTCCACTGAAAAAGGTTTGGCGGCTCGGAAGGACGGGAAAGCTATGTCCAAAGACGAATGCTGGATCTTCAGCAAAGAGGGCAAATGGTATTGCACTCGCGGGGCCTCGTGTCGCTACCTCCATGTTGGAGGAAAGGTGAGGGGAGTGTGCTTCCTTTGGTATAAGCAGGGGGAGTGTAGGTGGGCGGATAATTGTAAGTTCGAGCACGACCCGGCCAAAGCCAAGAAGACCCCCTCCAGGCCGGCGGACACCACTAAGGGTGACAAGAGCAAGAAGAGCGAAAAGAGCAAGGGTCCCAAGTGTTTCAATTGTTTCGAAAGGGGACACATCGCCGGTAAGTGCACCAAGAAGTGCCGGGTGTGCGGCCCGGGGTAAGCACAAATTGAGCAAGTGTCCGGACAAAGGCAGGAAAGAGAAGGGCGAGGCAGCCAAGGGCTCTGATGGGGGTAGTGATAGTGAAGACTCCGAGGAAGAGGAGCCGGGGGTAGCCTTAGCCAAGATGGTAAAGTTCTTGACTGGAGGGTCGAAAGACAAAGCCCTCATGGCCCAACCCGGAGGTGATAACCTTCCCGAACCGGTCATGCCCCCGGAGGACGTGAACAGCCTTGAAATACTGCTTGAGGGCGACGCCGACATTGATAAGATGAATGAGGGTCGGTTCCACGGAGTGGCGGAGGGAAAGCGTCGGTGCGTAGCCAGCTTGAAGGACCTTGAGTCCAAATTCAATAGCATGCGGATTAAGGCAGCTACCCTCATAGATAGTAACTATTGCGTTGAGCACCAATACCAACGGGCCAAGCAAGAGAAGGACAATGCCTTACGCATGTGGGCCGCCGACATGGCGCGAAGGGATCATCTGCCACTCATGTGCGAGATGGGAGAGAGGGGGTTGGAAGCCCAGATCAAGAGTGGGAGTCATCCATTTATAACCGGTCTATGTTGATAATACCGGTGATTGAGTAAATTACTCTAGTACTGGGTTTACGCAGTGGTTCAATGAAGTACTTCGTAGATCGTCTTTACTGAGGAAAATGAACTGATAACAAAGTGCGCAGTGAAAACGGCACGAGCACCGGTTTCTGAATCTAGTTCCATTAATAATAACCGGATCATACTGATTAGTGTCCTGATACTCAATGATGAATGAGGTAGGACCGGACTGATCAATACTGAAAATATATCCATACACAATTGAATATATAACCGATAGATATGGAATATGTATGATCGGTAACACTCCCCCTTTGTGTTTGGTATATATGTATAGAAGGGATGATATGAAAATGGGATGTGATTATAATGGGCGAACATGTTAACAAGCTGAGTGTGAGTCCGGTTAGTATCACAGTGGAGAGATGATATGAAAATGGGATGTGATTATTATGGGCGAACATATCAACAAGCTGAGTGTGAGTCAGTGACTAAGGTAACTGTAGTCAGATGGTACTTTCATGCAAGTTACGTTAACTATTATTATTCACTTACAGTGGTGATTGAGAAAGAAGTCATAAACTTTGTTAACAACACTACTGTCACTTAATATCGTATTTACGAGTGCCTTTCAGGCAAGGTCTCAGTCGGTCGTCAAGCGGCAGGTATCCTGGCCCAGCATAAATCCTGGAAGGGTAGAAGATGAATTCGCGTGTAGCCGAACTATGGGCGGAAGTTAGGGATCGCGTCGGCCAAGCGTACGGTTATGTTGCTTACTATGTTGGCGAACTGTGCAGGCGATAGTGGTTTAGTGAGTATGTCTGCTATATTGTCCGCCGATGGTACGTGTCGGAGCCTGCCACCAGCCGGCCGGCTCGTACCTGTTCGATGGGACAGTGATGTTTGATGTCCAGGTGACGGGTGCGTTGCCCCCCCAGCTAGTTGGTTGCCGCTAATATCGCCTCTGTTGTCGTTGAACATTACGGATGGTAAGCAGATGAAGTATCCAATCTCCGCAAGAAAGTTTTGAATCGCTATAGCAACCCGTGCGGTATCAGAGTTAGCGATGCATTCCGCGTCCATGGTAGAGAGTGCTGCGGTTGACTGACGTTTCGATGACCAGGCTATCGGTGCGCCCGTTACTAGTACATGTACTTGTCCTGTTAGTGAACGTCGTGTAAATAGGCAGCCCCCTAGGTTGCTGTCTGAATACGATAGTAACTGATCCGGCTTCACGCCCGCAGGAAATAGTAGACCACTGGGGTCTACGATATATCGTAAGATGCGACTGCACATTGAGTATGCGATCCCAGGCTGGTGTGCGGCAGTGACTGATGCGTTGTTGACGTCGAACGCTATGTCTGGCCTCGTCTGCGTTGCCTTCCACGTCAGCGACCCGATGAGCGACGGTAAAGCAAACTTGCGCAGCGGTGCATTTTTCGGCATCGGGGCAACGTTGGCGGCGGTCCCGGGTACACGGGAGTGCTTCACTGTTAAATCTGAAGTCCTCAAGTATACCTTTGCAATAGGTATGTTGCTGGATGATGATACCCCTTCAGTCGCGAAGGCAGCGGAATCACTATTTTGTAACGCGGATTCCGTATTTTCTTTGGATACATACAGAGATATATTTTTTGGGAAAAAACGGTCGAAAGGACCGGTTTTCTTGGTTATACATGCAACACAAAGGCATAATGAAGTATTGAACTCTTGGCATGCATAGTCGTGAGGTAGTGTGGAACAGAACTTTGGTTCCAGTTATCCTCATGATTCGGAGAACCTAGCTCTGTTTCGATCAACTGATCATTAACACCCCACTTGTTAATTTAAGGATGTTTAACCCAAGCATCAGAGTATGTGCTCATGCAAGGACTAAAATTCAGCAACTAGGTCGCATTTGTCTGCGCTGCTGATTTCAGAAGAACTATCGACAGCTCAAACAGACTGCGCAGCAACAGTAATCTACGCCCTAAATAGACACGAGCAACAGAGTGTAGTCAGCTCTAGCTGAGTTCGTAGACAGACAAAAATAAATCAACAGTCTATGAAACCAGCTATGCCAGTCTATGACTCCTAGCATCGTTGCCAAGAGGGGTGCCTTGCTAGTAACGTCGTCTTATCAGGTCCGGGCGAGGTCGAAGTGTTAGACAAAATCAAGTGAGCTAACAATGTGATCTCTCCCGCCAGTAACGTTGTCATCAGGCGCAGAATATTTGCATTTCTAAGTTCCTACCGAGGTCGACTTAAAAATGCAAATATTACAACAAAAAAACAGTTCATCCTCAGAGAATCCAGCTTCTCGTAGCATTTCATTCTGTCCCTATATACTAGGTTGAAATACTTAAAGCAAAAAGAATTGAACTTGTGGGTGCCCCAATGGAGAAAAAAAATTTAAAAAACTTCTGCAGGAAACAATGTTGTTCAATAGCAGCATACTAGGTCACAAAGCAAGTGGTTAACAAACAATATTAACCATCCGCAGATCCAGTACTACGGCATGAAAGTTACATATCAAGGGCACTTGCAATGGCACTTGCCTGGATGTATCAAACAAATAAATTTCATCCCGTACTACCAAGCTTCATAAGAAACAGTTCATCCGCAGAGAACCCAGCTTCTTACTTTATGGAATTCTCCTGCCTGCAACATTTGAATACATTTCATTTATGAACCTGTACCTGTTGGTTCGTCACGTGGCACTTCCCCGGGAAAAGTTGCAGGGCAGAGACTTTGAATTTCCTATCTTTACTACCATAAAGATCGGAAATTCAAACGTCAGTAGCAACCGATGTCATTGGTTACGAGAGCAATGTCACACGCGCTTCTGAATTATTACGGAGCGTCGTGTGACCTTCCTAACGAGCATCGTTCCAGGCGGTAGTACCAAGGGAACCAGGCGGTCATAGAGGATATGAGCCTGGTGACTTTGGACTTGTTAAGTCACGCTGAAGCTGCTTTAACAAAATCCAAGTCATCAGTAACTGAGGAAGCGGTCCGTCCGCAGAGAACCAAGCTTCCTATTTTTATTTTACTTGCTCGTGCAAGTAGAAATAATTTTCCTGCAAGAATCTCTGCTTGTGGGATTTATTTTTCCAAAATTGACCGCAACAACGTGACCTATGATACGAGCTGCAATCGACTGTGAAGAAATTTTATTGCCAGCCTCCCATGCAAAAAAAACAAAATTATTAACCAGCACCAGACACAACTGTGGTTCTACTTATCCGTAGGATTTTCAGTACCAAAGTCTGTTTGCTGCCACTGAATTTATGAAACAGTTACGTCGATGTGAATTTGCTTGATGTAGGATCAAGTGAAAACCGGTAACTTGATCCGAGTGTTATGAGAAAAAGTTTCTGACCACATTGCTCAACATCGCATTTGCAGAATCGACGGTTTACTGACTCATACTCTGCGCGATCATGACACCCAAACAAGACCCGCAATTCTTCATACGTAGCCGTGGTAGTGACCACAGACAATGTTTTTAGTAAAAAACAAGCTGCATTAGTGACTTGGACCCTCAGCAGCAAAAAAAAAATCATAACTCTTCTTGTGTTGATCTGGCCCTCTTGCGTACATTGCATTGCGCGCTTGAAGAACTTGCAGACTCTGAGTTATTCTGCATCTGAGGAAGAGGGAGAAGTTACAGGTAGTTTTTTGTTTGATTTTCGAGTTGGATTTAGAGCTTGAGCCTGCTTGACAGCCTCCGCGATGTTCAGGCCTGGAAGAGCCCGCAGTCTGATGTCGGTGGTGATGAGCCTGATGAGGTTTTGTCGAATCATGTTCCCTCTTGTGAGCAGGTCCGAAGATTTTCCCAGTGCACTAACATCGGAGCTGCAAGTTGCTGCCCTTGAACCTGGTTATTTTCGTCGCTCCCGGCCAGAAATAGATTTTCATCGGGTGTGATCTTGAATCTCATGTCATTGTCCACATCTTGGCCCTGTGAACGCAGAGTTTCTATCTGCCTCTTGTCCTTCTCCGTGAGTTTTTGCTTTTTCTCAATGTACTTTCCTAGAAACACGTCCCCCTCCTCTCCGTACCAACGAACCCTCATCCATGTTGCACAACCCAGACGATCCTGGAATTTTCAGGATCTTGAACACGCACACAGGCTGCTGGGTTTTTCCTGACTCTTCTTCGACCGAGTACTCAACTCTAGCCAAGACCATGTCATTAGGCTTCAGGAAAGGTTGCATCTTTTTCAAGGCTGCGGTGTTATCATCTCTTTTCTTCTCAGCTCCGTCTGTCGGTCGACCTTGGTTAGGGAAGCGGATATCGAATTTCTCGAGCGGAGTGATGTCTCCAAGGTGGGCGTCCTAGGCTGTGACTCGGTTTGAATTTCGTTTTGCAGTCGCCAACTGGTTTCGATTGACTGGCAGGAATGAAACCTGCGGCAAGTTGGAGTCATGTGCACCAGCTACAGAGGTCTTCGCTTCCCTTCCAAACACAACACCTTCTAATAGTACATCCTGCTGGTCGGTGCCATAACTATGTATTCACTTAATTAACGATAAGGTACGGAACAGACTTAATAATCCCTCATCCCGGCTTCAAAGTGCATCAGGTACCTGAACAGTATGTTTAATTTGTGATCTCGACAATGTACAGAAACCGATCTGACTTTCATGTGATTGCTGTGCGACAAACGCGTGCCTATCGCGCGCTTAGATACGTAGTGTATAACCTTTATATAACACGGATCGCACTGTCGTACAATCATATGGTAAGGTAAATCGTCCCATGAATAAGGTGTTATGAGGGAAGATGTTACTGGGAAATCAGTCCGGTAGATTCGTTAAATATTGCTAAGTGACAGCATTGCAGTTGATAGTGATAAATGGTAAAATATGGGAAATGATATGAAAAACATTATTTCCGGTCGTTACTGTAATAACGGTAAATTTGACAAAACAAATGAAAATAATTCAACTTGAATAAAATGATTTGACTTCAGACTTGAAGGGAAATGATTTTATCTTTTACTGATGTGTAAACTATAACTTGTAGGGATACCCGAAGAAATATCATTATATGTAATTATGATGATAACACTCCCCCCGGACAATATATCCGCTAAGGAAATATAATTATGAACATTTGCGGTGGCGGAGATGCCAGTATGTGAGTAACATAGTTATGTGTAAATATGTTCATGCGGGGAAAGTAGAAATTGTCATGTGAGAACAAATATTATCATTAATGTGCAAGAACAAATATGAGCAAAATTAATTATTACTCGAAAAATTCTGACTTATGAGGATTGCGAAGCGCGAGAGCGCGATGTCGGATAAATTGTCCCAGATAGCATTACTTCTACTGAGGATAGTAGATTTTGGACATACAAAATGTCAATTCTATGGATTGGCGACGGAGTCGCTATAGTCAACAGTAAATTGAACAGCGCTGGGCGTTGGTTAAGAAATTAGTAATTATTAGTTTGAAACGCCTGTAATCATTAAATAAGGCAAGTTACTCTGCCTTCTTCGACTTTTCCCTTTGCGCTTCCTTGCGCGCACTACGTACGGACTGAGCGATGGACTGATCGAGTCTGAGCGAAAAAATCTGGCTGGTGCGTCTTCGTCTTCGGCCATGTGCGTGTCGAGTGGTACGGTGATCTGGTCGGTGAAGGTGCGATGGGCTGGCGCGGGCAGAGCTTTGGTAAACACGTCTGCTCTGTTTTCTGTGGTTTTTACGTACCGGGGCGTCAGCCGGCCTTCACGTACGACTTCCACTATGTAGTGGTGGCGCAAATCAAGATGACGGGCGCGGGGGCTTCCCATTCCGTTGGAAGATGAAATAATCGCTCCTCGGTTGTCGGCTAACAACGGCGTCGGCAAGGTGATCGGGGCCCGTAGCTCAGATAGCAAAAGGTGCTGTAGGGCGATAGCGGTACGCGCGGTATTGGACATCGCCATCGTTTCAGATATCTGAGTTGAAGTTGAAACCGTCGTCTGACGTTTGCTTTCCCAATGAACCGGGCCTGTGAGTTTATGTAACTCGCCGGTGCGCGAACGTTTGGTAAATCGGCAGCTACCCAGTGTTGCGTCGGACCAATGCGAAAGTCGGAGTCTGGACGGCTCCACATTGTAGGGAAAGAACAGGCCACGTTCGCCTTCTCGTAGGTAGTGGTAAATGCGGGTGCATAAGCTGTATGCAACGTCCGGCTCATGGTCTGCGTAGACAGACATGTTGTTGGTCGCAAAAGAGATGTCGGGCCGGGTTTGCGTAGCTAACCAAGAGCATTCGCCGATCAGGGTAGGTAGGGACCATTTCCGCAGGAAAGCGTCTGCAGTTGCTCCAGCCGGGTCTTGAACTGTTGCCGGAGTCGGTACAAGGTTGAATTGCGCGAAGCAGTGATCATCCAGAAGGCTGCGCGTGTAGGCACGTTGGTGCACGAGAAGGCCGGTGGGAGTACGTTTGAATTGTATCCCACAAAACACTCTAGCCTTTTCGTGAGTTGTGAATACAAGCTGTTCCTTTGTAAGCCCTTTGCAGAGGCTAGCTACCTGTGAATGGTGCTTGTAAAAGGTAAGAACGTCATCCGTTCTCACTAATAGGATCCAGGGTAAAAAGGATGTTTCCTTAGTGAAAATCGGTTGGCAGTTTTTTCTTATCTTTACATTGCAGAAAGAACAGACATGCATCATGGTGGACTGCGTGTACCCTAAGTACTACCCTAGCTTACGTAACTTACGTGCTACCTTGTCATGCCATCTACGACCTGCTTGTGGGGAACTGTACAGTGCTTTCAGAACTTGTAATATGTTATTCCATATATTTAATATATAATTATCTGGAATATATTTAGAATATTAATCCGTAACTGGTATTATATTCACCGATAAGGACAACATATCCGGTGTTCACACAGAAAATCCTTAACAGTCGTAACAGCCATTTATACCGTTATTTACGGACTCTGTTGGCAATTGCCACTATTTACAAACATAGTTTGCAATTACCAATATCATTTATATCAGTGTCACTTTATTAGTTTCTCCACTAATATTGTCTGACCCATAGTTGTTTCGACATTTACGATGCCGTGGGAGCACGTATTTATAAAGGTACAAACTGTTCAGAGCGCGCCCTATCTTACCCGTATTTCTATACAGACTTCAGCTAGGCACGCAGCCAGACAGACAGACACGCGTCCAGACACGCTATTATCAGTTTCTTGTGTATTGTTTCATTCTCATACTTAGTCATTAGAGTGACTTTGAAGAAATCGTTTTATTCGGCAGGAATGCCGTGTTGATAAGTAATAACAGGTCATGAGCCAGACGCTCCAACTGACGTGGACAAGGCAGAATCCTTCAACCACACCGACCGTAGAAGCAACGAAGAAGTCAACAAACAACGACAGCGGGGAAGGGGTGAGCTCACCGGAGCAACAGACCGCGTAAGCTACTGTTTCTGTACAATTCAACCAGAGTTCTGATCTAACGAGACACTGGCCAGTGGCGCACGAAGTGCAACAAAGTATTTCCGTCCGTAGTATTTCCGTCCGTCCGTAAGCGAAGAAGACAAGTAGACGACGACAACAACGACAGCGGGGAAGGGTGAGTTCCAACGACTGGGACAACACCCGAGGAAGCTATTGTTTTTGTTATTAATGAGCTGGAGCAACGTCAAGCCGACGTCTCCCACCGAATCAATGAATTATATATCACTGCTACCTTACTGCAACTGTACCGTATGGCCGTGGGAGCAACTCTACGACCAACGCCCCCTACTGCTGCTGAACGACGATCAACTCCTACAAGCAGTGCTGACGTCGCCTTCCCAAGCCTCTTTATCACTCCCGTGCCCATCCATGGCTCTTCGTCTGATCTGCCGACTTATCTGGGACCCTGCAACACCAACATACAACTAGCATTGGCGACGTCTCTCTTTTGGCCTTCGTTTTAGTGTGTTTTCGTCATAAACACACACAAAAAGGGAAAATCTCGCCTCTATTGTTCCCTTTCTCTCTTTGCTCTTTACTTTTTCTGCTTTCCCCTGCAGATGAGAGCAATCTCGCCCTTGGCCTTCAACTTGACGCCGTCGTGCTCTCTTCGGCCTTCTGTTCCTGCGCAACTACTTCCTCTTCCTCTCCACCCATCATCAGCTAAGTCCCCTTTCAGCTCATTACAACATTCATTCTCCCTTCTTACTATTTCTAATTATAACTCTAACACTATCCTTCTTATCATTTATTTTATTCTTGTCTACATAAACTACCAACTTACTTGTCTTTCTTACCCCTTATTGAACCTACCTCTCTGTCTACCTACCCTTACTTCACGCAACTACCCCTTGATTCTAGACACGTCGCGACCAGACTTCAACGTGAGAATTATGATAAGCAGAATGACAACTATAAATTCAGGACAAAGAAACACAGAACGACACAAGACAAATCAAAAAGCAGACAGACAGAATGACATGTAATGGAAATCAATAAATAATAAATAATAAGTAAATAATAGAAATAAAAAGATAGCACTACACAATATAAATAAGCATTACAACAACGATTAAACTCACATTATACGAAATGAAAACTAAATAGAAGAAAAGAAGAAGAAGAAGAAGAAAGAAGAAAGAAGAAGAAGAAGAAGAAGAAGAAGAAATAAGAAAAGGAGTGAAAGAAAGAAGAAAGAAAGACAGAAAGACAGAAAGGAAGAAAGAAGAAAAGGAAGGTGAAAGAAAGAATAAAGAAAGAAAGAAGAACTCTCTTTCTATCTATCTCTCTATCTCTTTCTATCTATCTCTTTCTATCTATCTCTTTCTATCTATCTCTTTCTATCTATCTCTTTCTATCTATCTCTTTCTATCTCTCTCTCTATCTATCTCTTTCTATCTATCTCTTTCCATCTATCTCTTTTCATCTATCTCTCTCTATCTATGCCTATATATATCTAACTATCCCGTTCTATATCTCTCTATTTTTCCCCTTCTATAATTTCTCTTTTCTCTCAACCCCTATCCATCGCAAACTACCTTTAAGCTATTAACTACCATCAACACCCTTTCTCCTTCCTCTCTCAATCCACAAAAAGTTGCAATAGTTCACAAACACTCAATCAATTACCCCAGTGAATCCTCCACCCCCTTAAGCTTGGCCCACTCCGCAACCCCCTTGGATCAGACAGACCCTTGGCCCTACTGACCCGGCCCCACCAGCCCCTTACTGCTCTCGACTTTCTATCCTTGCGCCCTTCGGCCCAGCCTTCCCACTAACAACTTCCCGAACTTTATGCAACGCCCGTCGTGCGTGCAACAGGGCCAAGAAGCCTCAAAAGACGGACAAGTCACCGCTGTCTCCTTCTCTCTCTCTCTCTCTCTCTCTCTCTCTCTGTGACTTTTTTTTTTTGTTAACTTCAGCCCGTTCCGCTCCAGTCCCAGTAACTATATACTATGCTCAATCATGTGTTGATAGTTTTGTACTCAGTACCCAGCTCATCTGTTGCAGCAATCGGACACTTAATGATTTCCCCGTTTTACTCAATCGAGATGCAATTCTCTTTTGCACGTGGCCACTTACCACGGGCATAAGCGCATTGTAACTCGAATATCATTCTTTAACTCCTTCCAGATAAGATATTTAATTAATATGATCTTTTTACCCGTAATCATTCTAAATCATTACGAGTACAAATCATAATATCACATAATATTCATATATTATTACCTGTGTTATAACAGTATTACTATCTTTTGATTGTTATATCGTTACCATCAGATGCTAATGATTTCCTCTATATGCGATAGCTTTCCCTTAAGTTTTTATTACGACGCAACTTGCTAATCGACCAAAACATATACTTGTTTTACCTCTGCGCATGCGTCGATTCATATATTTCTCACCAGATATATCGTCCGGGGGGAGTTTTATTCCATATATTTCATATATAAATATCTGGAATATATTTAGAATATTAATCCGTAACTGGTATTATATTCACCGATGAGGACAACATATCCGGTGTTCACACAGAAAATCCTTAACAGTCGTAACAGCCATTTATACCGTTATTTATGGACTCTGTTGGCAATTGCCAATATTTACAAACATAGTTGGCAATTACCAAAATATCATTTATATCAGTGTCACTTTATTAGTTTCTCCACTAATATTGTCTCTGACCCATATTTGTTTCGACATTTACGATGTCGTGGGAGCACGTATTTATAAAGGTACAAACTGTTCAGAGCGCGCCCTATCTTACCCGTATTTCCATACAGACTTCAGCTAGGCACGCAGCCAGACAGACACGCGTCCAGACACGCTACTATCAGTTTCTTGTGTATTGTTTCATTCTCATTAAAGTATGTTATCGATTTCTTCAAAGTCACTCTAATGACTAAGTATATATTTTATTTGGCATGAATGCCGTGTCGATAAGTAATAACATAATATGTCATCCTTCGGCTTTTCGGGGTCTCGAAAGTCCTCGAAATCGTCGTGTGGGATGGCATATACTATATCTATCATATCTGCCTGACTGTATGCCTGTGTGAAGTCTATGACATCAAAATCAAAGCCTAAGGCAGCTGTGAGAGACTCATGATAAGACGGTAAGTAAGACCATGTGAGAACATACGGGGGCTGACTTATCGTATGGGGAATAATGGCTGAAAGCACTCATGAGGTTACCAAACATCACAAGCCTACTCTTGAACTTCTGGCTCCCAGTTGCTTCGTCTATCTTGACAGCATCAACGAATCCAGTATGAATTGGTTTGATGTTGTCTCGATAGGCGTTAGCCCTGGGAACCCAACGAAAGCAACCTGCCTTGAAGAGACCCTGTATTTCTTTTTTGCGTGCTGCAACTACATCAGGGTGTAAGTGGATTTCTTTCTGAGGTATGCGTAACGTACGTGTAAAAAAACAGAGGGGTTCGTCATATGCGGTGTCTTGTATGTCGGCTATCACTGCCTCTGTTACCGGTCATATATATTACATATCTATCGGTTATATATTCAATTGTGTATGGATATATTTCCAGTACTGATCAGTCCGGTCCTACCTCATTTACCATTGAGCATCAGGACACCAATCAGTATGATCCGGTTATTATTAATAGGAACTAGATTCAGAAACCAGTGCTCGCGCCATTTGCACTGCGCACTTCGTTACCAGTTCAGTTTCCTCAGTAAAGACGATCTACGAACTACTTCATTGAACCTCTGCGTAAACCCAGAACTAGAGTAATTTACTCAATCACCAGAATGATCAACATTGACCGGTTATAAGTCATGAGCCAGCAAAATGTGAAGTACCAACTAAAGGTCCCACTACTTCCAAGGAAACCTGATATTCACCAATTCGACGCATGGAAGGAGGATTTTCTACCCTTCCTGGCGAGCGTAAACCCTAAGCACCTACTGATACTCAACGACCCTGCTTCACCTGTCTCTACGCAAGAGATTCGGGCGATGTACACCGACGAGATCAAGAAGGCGAGGGCGGCAACAGCCGCATCTACGACTACTACCACGTCAACTACGACGACTCAAACCGTCTCAAAGTCAAAAGGCCACTACTTCCGGAAAGTTAAAAGCGGCGGGCTGCAGCCAGCACACTCGTCCACGTCAAGGTCGGCAATCCTGATGCCCCTCGTGGCAACCTGGATTGACTTCCTGCTCCCGCCTGCAACGAGATTGCAAGCCAACATACAGATCAGAGCATTCTTGACTGAAACGATACCACATGGACACCCTGCAGCACTGACCATCGCCCGGGCCGGCAACGATTCTGCGGACAAGTGGGCAGCGCTGAGTGACCGCTACGGAAACAAGGGACAAATTGCTTCCGCCAAGTTGCTATTCGACCTGTTTCAGGGAACGATACCTCCAGCGACGATCTACCTACGTTCATCGACAGGACACATGTACGGTTCGAACAGCTCGCGGCAAGGAATATTATCATACCCGATATGATGAAGACAATCTTCACCCTGCACAAGCTCCATGCGTCACACCACGACTACCTGAAGACAGTAGGCACTACACTGTACTGGTCGAAGTCGGATCACGAGAAACCTACCTTTGACGAGTTTCCCCGACTGATACTACAACAGCACCACGCGCAAGGCTTCGGACCCAGCAACGAATACCAGACCCCTGTCATCGCCAACTATGCAAGCGAGCAGAATAATGGAGGCAACCGAAGTCGAGGGGGAGCTAACCGCGGGACCGCTAACGGCGGAGCAACAAAGAAATGTCACAACTGCTCCCGCACGAACCACGTCGCTGGAGACTGCCGAGCCACCTGCACACGCAAAGGTTGTGAAGGTAAGCCGACTCATTCGGGGGCAGAGTGCCCGTTACCTCGACGATCCCAAAAGTCGACCAAGTACGATCCCAAAAGTCGACCAAGTCAACGACCCGTGCCACACCTCCACCGAAATCTGGTACCCAACGGAGCAGCAACGCAAACTTAACAGTGGACGGGCAGCATCAGGAAAGTGAAGGCGAGAAGGAGGCACCTACCGACCAGTGGGACGACGACAACTCTGCTGACGTATACATGTTCGATGCGGACTCAGAGAAGGATGAGAGCGATGAAGAATAGGCGACCCCATCGACTGCATCGTTCCCCGACGCACCGTTGCAACCTACGGCGGACAGCGGGGGTGGCATGTTCAGCTTCAACCTGGATGACAACAAGAACAGACAGCGGATCACTTCAGATGAAATTGAGGCAGCACAGACAGAAGAAGTGAGAGACCCACACTCACCGCCATCAACTAGACCAGAGGCACAGACTCGAGTGGACATCAACACTGAACGGACACTGGACCAACGCTTCGCCAGCCTACTGGACGCAAGGGCAACGACTGCAGACATCGCACACGACCCACGAGCCAGACGGGCTTATGGATCATTGACGGGTACTCGCATCGTCGCTGGACCTCACTTGAGATACCCGCCCAACCAACCATCGAACCCCCCAAACCCAGCGGACCCACCGAGCCCAGCGGGCCCACCGAACCCAACGAACCCGGAGGAGTACGTGTGGCAAACATCGGATGTCAGGGAGTTCATGCAACTACTTGAAGACAAGCGCAGGGGAGAGGAAACAACCCAACGCAACATCGAGGGGGAGAGGAACGTACCGATCATGATCAATCCACCCACCAACGACATCCCCTACCTGAGGAACCTCTACCTGCGATGTGCAGCCAACGTATGGAACCGCTTCCCTCACCCATGGCTCAAGGCAGACGGCCGTGCACCAACCATGTACGACTTGCATGGGACCGACCCTGTGCCGATGCACCCAAACCTTCATCACCCAGACAAACGACCAAACATACCGTGGGAATCATTGAGCCGATCACAACAGATAGATGAAAATGATTACCAGCGAGCATTGTCCCAATGGCACAATCTCCAGAGCGTTAACAGCGACAACCTGACGATCTGCGGTTTCCCACCACCGCCCGTTCATGGGCCACCACCATGGAGGCCGAAGGAAGCTAGCTACGCGTACCCCATGCCACGACCGACGCCATGGTTCATCTCTACGAGGATGGCAGCAGGCCGTCCGGAACACCACATTATCCAACACCACCCTAGTCTACCACCTAGGAGGGAAAAGCGACTTCGCCGAGACGACGGCAGGACCACACCATCGCACAGCAGCAGTGCTACGACATCGCCGCCACGCATCAGCTTGGTCAGACGAGGACGTCGACGCGGAGAAGCCGCATCATCGTCAACGGCATCACCTACAAGAACGAGGACGACGGTGTCGACTGCAACCACATCGACAACTACGTTACCGACAAGCACATCCTCATCATGGGATTATGCAACGGCCAACGACGTACACGACGCAGCTGTGGCACGGATCCGGACGTCTATGACACAAAGCTGTGACGACTCTAAACCCCTGGTCGCGCCACAAGGATACTCGATGCCGACACCTGCGATCGACGACGGATCAATTGCGGACAATGAGGATACGAGTTACCAAGTGAAAAACGTTTTCCGGCGATCAGGTGACCGCAATAGCCCACCACAACCGGAGACAGCACCTACGGAGACTGCGGATTATACAACCTCACCGACGAGTGGATCGACGACGACTGGACCTGACATGGCAGCAGCGACGCCCACACCCAAGGCAAGCCAGCCCGTCACCGAAGGCAAGACCGAAGCTACCCCGCCGACACCGACACTAGAGACGGCTGCGAAGTCCTACAGCATCATCGACGTTCATGAGTGTTTCAGATGCCCTACAATCGAAGAAGTTGACCTGCTACAGAGGACCTACAATTTCACCATCGGGGAGAAGGACTGGAAAAAGAGCTTCAAGAAGGGCTGCATCAAGTGCATACCTATCCGCAAGAAGGAGAAGGGACGAGTGAGACCTGACTGCGAGTTTTGCAATCGACCACTGGACCTGATTGGACGCCGCACCAGATGCTACACCGCTTCGTACTGCAACTCAACATGTCAAGGCAACGACGGAAGAGTCACAAGGACTACTGCAAACATGCCAGCAAACCAGAGAACAAAGCAGCACTCGCCAGATACAATCAACGGGCACAATCTTTTGACACGCTGGGTATGGACCTTGCAGACAAAGCTGTGACCGACCTTGGATACCGGCGACTGGAGCGATACAAGCTCGGAAAGGGAGCTATCCTACTGAACTGGGATCAACTTCAACAACTACCACCGGGCATACTCAACCTGACTAGGACAGCATCGCTACTCGACGACGACGACGACGCAGAAGCAAACATCAATGTGGACGGGGACGTGGACAACGAGGCTACGGACGATGTACATCAAGGGTATTACTACCACGACATCATCAAGGAAGGGGACTACCCACAAGAACGGGGGCCTGCATTGGCCACCTTTACTGCAAGATCCATAACGACACCCGAGACATACACTGGAACGAGGGGGAGCGAGAAGCGCAACAAGGCCGACACTGTACACATCGTAGTGGACACGGACGACGAAGACAACAGCACGTCATCGAGCGGTCATGCAGTATCCACCGTCGCTCAACGACGTCCAGCGGCACCGGATTTGCTTGACAGTGGGGCGAATCGCTACGTGTTTGGCAACACAACCGCAACAATTACTGACAGGAAGGAAGCACGCGTCACCTCTGAAGAATATATCCGGCCAACCGCGAAGAATTAAACAACAAGCCACTGTGCAACCACTGTGGATCGGCGGAACCGGACGGGCGTACTCGCCCACTATCAACGACGCTCTAATCGACGAATCCCTGGACTTCTACTACCGGTGTCTCACTTCGATACAGAACAACATAAGGCTATCTTGTTCCAAAATGGACAAGCATTCATACTACGACAGCCCATACATGTGGAAGAGGGGGAGATTGACGCGAGAGGACGACTTACTAAGTCGAGACTGTACCGAATGGACACACCTGACGACCAACCCCTAAACCCGAACCAAAGATATGCTCCCCACGAGACGGCGATTACCTACTTCTCATACAACCCAAGCCATTCACAACAACCATGGAAGGCTATGATGCTACACCGTTCGTTATGTCACGCAAACTATCAAGCTATGCAACGCGTAGCCAGCTCAGACGGTAAGGGAATGGAGAAGGGTGCCAAAGAGAAGGTCAAAGCTTGCCCCGGGTGCCACGAAGGGAAGGCAACAAAGCAACCATACTACAAGGAGAACCACGTGGACAGACAGTACAAGAAGGGGGAAGCACTCAATTTCGACTTCAAGGGACCTTACCTTCTGGCATCTGTATATGGCAACATGTACTCAGCTACACTATCGTGCTCAGCTTCAAAATTCGCAAGAGACTTCTACACACCATCCCGAGCTGCTCGTTTCTATCTACGACATATCACCATTGGGTTCCTTTTCTTCGAGACACAGACGGGAAACAAATGCAAAGTATTCAGATGCGATGGAGAACTAGCTACGACAGCAGTACTACAGATGTGTGAGGACAACGGGACGATATTCAAACAAACTACGAGAGACGAGTCGAGAATGAATTTGCAGAACGGATTCACAGAAGCAACGACGGAATGTGTATGGCTACACTTCTCGACTCTGGACTGCCGAACATATATTGGGAGGACGCCAACCGAGCAGCCAACGCAAGTAGGATGCTAGTACCGTTGGCAGAAGGACCATACAAGGGGACAACACCGTGGGAAATAATAACGAAAACAAAGATAGACCCTTCATTTCTGCAACCTGTCGGCTGTCTATGCTACGTATGATGCCAACTACGACAAAGGGGCAGCCTAGAGCAATACCAGCTACCTATTTGGGGCCAAACCTATATATATATAGATGTACGTACAAGATCCTGTTGCACAATCACAGGAGACCAACTGTGGTAGACAAACGCAGCGTTACATTCAACTCTGAGGTACGTGCCACTGGTTATGGGATCAAGGGTGCACAGCAACTGACCTGGTAAAGTGGACAAGTAGGGCACTCAGCAACGAGCACGACTCAACAACGTCACGATGGGCAAAATTCAGGGGGCCCAGCAATGGTACCAGTCACCAAACCTTTTGGCAATGCGGACCGGGCGGACCCATCTTTTTCTCGACCGTTGTTGAACGATCCACCTTCACAACCCAGTTTCGAGGAAGGACGGGAAGGCAAGGAGGTGGTGTTCGAAGTGGTCACACCACTCCCAGGGCGAGCAGGGGCAGTACAGGGGCACAATGCAGTTGGTCGGTCCGTCAGAGTCGACATCTCAATCCTTTCGCCACAACTACCGACTGCTCAACTGGAATCAACCTTGGCCTTCCCAGAGGCGACCGTTAACGAACAGGCAGTGGAGCAGGCAGGTGGACAGCGAGTAGGCAAGATAGCCAGAGTCCCAATTTTAGCTGCACCTAACAACTACGGCAAACAACTAGCCAGAAACGACATAGCGGGGGACATCGTCCAATCTGCGATCATCCACTGCCCTCGAACCCGTCGACCAACCCCTACCACCCACCCCACTCACCTGGCAGTCGAAGAACGCACCGGTGACGATCAGGAGACGAGTGACATCGCCAACTTTGCTCTCTTTACCCGTGTTATCAGGTGCCAGCTAAGAAAGCCAGAGACCACCCTCTAGTCTATGCTGCACAGAAAGAGGAAGTGGACGGTTTATACAAGATGGGTACACTGACGTGGGTAAACAAGAAAGATGCATGGAAGGCAGGTGTACCACCTGTCCACACACACTTTGTCAATTCGATCAAAGTCAACGAAGCAACAGGCGATGAGAAGCACAAAGCCAGACTTTGCGCCAACGGGAAGAGGATGAAACAGTTCGTCCACTTCAGCCCGTACGAGAAATCGTCGCCCACGGCACAGTAAGTGTTCCTGTTTGTCCTGCTATCGATTGCAGCAGCGTTCGGAATGCTGCTTATTCATTTCGACTTCAAGCAAGCCTACAGCCATGCAGCTATGATCGACCTGGTGTTTGCTTACCCACCGCCCGGCTTCGAGAACGAAGATGACCCCGATTTGATTTGGTGGCTCGACAAAGCCTTGTATGGCTCACCACAAGCCGGGCGCAGATGGCATGACGTCCTGACGGCAGCAATCAGGTTGATTGGATACCTACAATGCGCATTGGATAGTTGTATCTTCTACCTGCGTCCCGCATGCATCGACAATTCTTTTCCGGACCCGGAAGCACGATCGAGCAGACTGCCTCTGTGGTTGATGTTACGAACGGACGACATACTTGTCTTTTTCTTCAACAAGGAACAGTCCGACAACCTAGAGCATGAATTTCGAAAAACGTTTAACTTGACCAATCTCGGGGAGGTCAGAGTCTTTTGTGGGCTGGAGTTCTACCGCGACACGAGGGGCATCATCATTCATCAGCATACCTATTGCAAAGGTATACTTGAGGACTTCGGATTTAACAATCCGAAGCCCTCCCGTGTACCCGGGACCACCGCCAACGTTGCCCCGATGCCGGAGAACGCACCACTGCGCAAGTTTGCTCTACCATCGCTCATCGGATCGATGACGTGGCCGGCAACGCAGACGAGACCGGACATAGCCTTCGACGTCAATAACGCATCCGTCACTGCCGCTCACCAGCCTGGAGTTGCATACTCCATGTGCAGCCGCATCTTGCGTTATATCGTGGACCCCAGGGGTCTACTGTTCCCTGCGGGCGTCAAACCGGATCAGTTGCTATCATACTCGGACAGCAACTTAGGAGGATGCCTATTTACACGACGATCGCGAACTGGACAGGTACACGTAATAACGGGTGCACCGATAGCCTGGTCATCGAAGCGTCAATCAACCGTAGCACTATCTAATATGGACGCAGAATGCATCGCCAACTCTGACACCGCACGTGTAGCGATAGCGATTCAGAACTTTTGTGCGGAGATCGGATACTTCATCAGCTTACCATCTGTGATGTTCAATGACAACCGGGGCGCGATACTAGCGGCGACCAACGGGCTGGGAGGGCAACGCACTCGTCACCTTGACATCAAACATCATTATCTCATCGAACAGGTGCGAGCTGGCTGGTTGGTGCTCCGACACGTACCATCGTTGGACAACAAAGCGGATATCTTCACGAAGCCACTATCACCTGCACAGTTCGCCAACATAGTGGGCAGCATAACCGTACGATTAGCAGACGCGATCCCAAACTTCCGCCCGTAATTCAGGGACATGATGCTTCATTTTTCTTCTTCTCAGGACTTATGCTGGGCCAGGATACCGGACGCTTGACGACCGACTGGGACCTTGCCTGAAAGGCACTTGCAAATAAGATAAGGGACAGTGGTATCACCGCTATAAGTGAATAATAATAGTTAACGTAGCAAGTAGTATGACAGCATCATCTGACTACTATACACAGTAGTCACGGCCTCACGCTCAAATCGTTGATATGTTCGCCAATAATAATAATCACATCCCAACTTTACATCATCTCTTCACTGTGACAGTAACCGTCATACTGTACATATATACCAAACACAAAGGGGGAGTGTTACCGGTCATATATATTACATATCTATCGGTTATATATTCAATTGTGTATGGATATATTTCCAGTACTGATCAGTCCGGTCCTACCTCATTTACCATTGAGCATCAGGACACTAATCAGTATGATCCGGTTATTATTAATAGGAACTAGATTCAGAAACCAGTGCTCGTGCCATTTGCACTGCGCACTTCGTTACCAGTTCAGTTTCCTCAGTAAAGACGATCTACGAAGTACTTCATTGAACCTCTGCGTAAACCCAGAACTAGAGTAATTTACTCAATCACCGGAATAATCAACATTGACCGGTTATAGCCTCACTGACCTCAAGGTTGCATGCCACATCGACATCTATGAGACAATCTGTCTGACTATCTTCAGCTAAACTAACATGATGGGTGGAGTGATATGCTGGGGTTTGCTTTCTCTCTCTCGGGGATGCGATGATGTTGGCTGATGAAATGCTCCTGTTGATGTCGCGTGGGGCGAGTGAACCGTTAGCAGATGATGAGCTGGGTGGGGCGAGACCGAGTCTGTGACTTGCATTTGACCGGTTGCCAGCAGAGCTGGTTGCGAAACGCAACGAACGACGGACGTCAGGGCCAACTGAACCTCGCAAATTGAGCTAAGAAGACGAGGCTTTGCCTGACGATCGGTTGGAGTTCTTCGAGCTGTGCGGGTTGTGGGGGTGGTTGGGGCGCAGGTATCGGTTGGTCGTCAAGGGGCTGGTACCCGTTATCTACGTCGTCGTCATCATTGAGCTGAAAGGTTGACTGACCGGGGTCGTTACCGGACTGTGTCGGGTCCGGTTTTACAACAATCTTTTGGTCGACAGCTGTGACTGGTTCTTTGGTAAGGGGATTGGGTTGTGGAATGGGAGGGTTGTCGAATGCCCATGGACGTGCCAATACGTTTGCTGTGTGCCCTCTTGCCCATTTGCCGAACTTGACATTGCGGGCTTCAACGATTTTTGCTGTTCCTTTGACCAAAACCCAGTAAAGGCGGCGAAAAATGTTGAAGCCAGTCAACGAACCAGGTTGTGCCATGGGTCTGTTCAAGCCTTTCTGGATGCGAACGAATGCTAAACAACCGACTGGACGCAAAAAATCCAAAGGGAATTCTTTTTGAGGGTGATCTCATAAGGAGATTGTCCTTTGTATTTTCCGGATGATAGTGGGGTGATCATCCTGATGGCGTGTTCGGCTTTTTCGCATTCCTCCCACAAATTGTTGGGGAATTTCGCATCGATCATGATTGCGTCAGCTCGCTTCGTGCCTGTTTGAAAATCGTGTTCAGCAAGGGAATTAAGACGAGATTCACCCGGTGGGGTGTGTTTCATAATTATTCCATTGTTGTTGCAATGTTCAACAAGGGCAGTTGAGATAAACTCACCATCTAGCCTGACTTGCTTAGTCTTCACGCCGGTCTGTCTCTCAAAGAAGGCAAACACCTTGACCACCCATGGGAGGTAAAGTTGTGCCTTCCTTGAAGGAAGACAAATTTTGAAGGAGAATTTGCTTTTCGTCTCAAGGATCAAAAGTATATAGTAGTTGCCTTGCAACGATACTGTATACTTGGGACCCTTGAAATTCATGCAAACTGCTTCAAAAACACGAAATTGTTCGTCAAGGTGTTCATGGTCTGTCAAGAAAAGAAGTTTGCGAGGAGTGCTCATGTTGCATGCATGACAAAGGTGAGCAAGTTTCTGTTCCCAAAGGGGATCCTTAATAGTTCTGCCTAGTGCAGCAGCTACTTGCTTCATGGCCTTTGCCATGCCATGGCCACTGAGCCTATGTGCCTCTATTGCCGTGAGTGGTGCTTTTGTTGTTTTTCTGTTGACACTGAAATTGACCTCAACGTCTGTGTTGTTGTTTGATGATGGGAAGAATCGTCTGTTGTGGTCAAGTGGTGTGTCAGTTCTTGTGTCTGATTTTTACAGCAAGTTGGGCATCATTCTTCCTCTAATCTTAATCAAGCTCGGGTCTATGTTGATTGCGTGGTGCAGAACTATTGCTTGATTGTTTTGGAAGATTGTTGCGTATCCATGCTTATTGTCTAGGATTCCTGGTGAGACCAGTGAATAAGGCGTGCTGTCGGCTATAGAGAGAATCAGGGAGGAGAAAGCTGGTTGCTGAACCTTCTCCCGGTACTGTCTCCCAGTGGTATGTTGCCTTTTTACTGATCTGAATTGTTTCCGGAGAAATTCCGGACAAGTGTGCAGTGGGTCCGGTGGTCACGTGACCAATCGCCGATTTTGGGTGGACGATTGTTCTGTTAGTACTAGAGTCAAAAACAGTGTGAATGGTCGGTGCAGAGCCGAGCAGACATGGACTGTTGTTGACTTTTGGTGCAGGGTTGACCACTGACTGTTGCAACGGGTCAGAGAAGACCATCGTGAATGGCTTGATCTGGCGGTAAGGATTCTGTCTGAGACGCTCATTGAGGTCTATGTTTCCTTGTATGAGGATCCTATTTCCTTTGACTGGATCATAGGTTGGAAATCCAGCCAAGCGCCGGAACATTGCGCGGATGGCTTCTCCCTCTATGGACAGCGCACTTTTGCAGCTATTCGCAGAGATTGTTCCCCTGTGGGAACAATTTCGTAACGCATTAAGCGTTGATAGGCGAATACAGCGAAGCGGTAATTGACACTGCCTATCCCGCAACTAGGCAATACATCTCTTGCTGTTTGTGTTTTTATGTGAGCGTTCGCTGGCGTGCGCGCGAACTGGCAGAATCGGTAATGTGCTGCCCAATCATTCTTTTTGACAAGAAAGATTGCAGTACTTTACCCATTGACAGCCACTGCAGCTAGACAGTTTGTGTTTGTGTTTGTGCTGTCTGTCGCAGTGTTCACAGAAGGTTGGGGGGCGAGGTGGAGATGAAGGTAAGCCAATAGGTATCATGCCATTATCGTGATATAGCACGCATTCATTGCAAATATTTGGCTTGCTTTGCCAACCAGCGGGTAAGATGTTGAAACGTAACCGGTATGACCAGTAGTCCATTTCAACTAGCTTAGAATGGTTGAATGCAAAGTGAACATCGCCGGCCCAAAAAGCAGGTGCATCAGGAAAAACAGGATGGGAGTCTGATGTTTCAAGTAACACTTCGGGTGAGCGAAGTGTTGCTGGAAGTTCCTTTCCAAATCTTGTTTTTGGTCTGTGCCAGGGGTCGCCTGGTATGGGTTTTCCTGATCGGTTGAGTGGTGTGATCATCTCCTCTGTGAGCCACTCAAGTTTGGGTTTTAAACTTATAAGCTTTCTGTCGGAATACCACGGATCTTCCCTTGGGAAGCAATAGGATTTCGGTGCACTCTCCACATCGGATGCCAGTGGAGAGGTGGCACTGGATACCCTTGTGGTTCCCCATATTGCCCATAGATCTTTTGAATATAAACGAAAACTTTTAACTTTTTTTGGAAGTCGTTTTCGTCCAATTGTTGAGCTCTAGTTAGGCTTTCCCATGGTATGTCCGCAGGTCTATTACCCGGAGTGTTAATAAAATCTTGATGCGGATTTACGACGCCGAAGGCCCGTGGAAGCGGGTCTTCGCCTTCGTAAAGCGGATCAAATTCAGTGGGTGATTGCATAAAGCCACTGGGTTCGGACGTAGTGCTAGGGGGTCTATGAGGGTGTTCTGCCGCCGCAGCTGTTTGTGCTACTTCCTCAACGGGTGACTGTCCCGTTGGGCATCTTAATCTCACATTGGTGCCATAAAGGTTTTAGTTCTTTGCAGTTTCTACATTTTTCATATCCGCATTTATGTTCTGCTTTGTATGTCTTAGCACATGTGATACATTTTTTCTTTACATCACACAACTCATTTTGTTTATGATTGTTGAAACATTCATCATTAGGAAACTTTCTATTACACTCATTACACGTTTTCCGTTTTGAAATATTGTCATATCCTTTACATCCTTCGGTTAGACATATATTACATTTGAATTCACATGCGTGATTATGTTCCTATCCCTTCATACATTTCTAGCAAAAGTTTCGTTTTGATAAGAATGCTTTCATACTTGTTATGGTGTCGTAATGGTTCATTGTTTTTAGTATGTATATATATTTTTTGTCCTTCATCTTAGTCTTATATACGATTTTGTCTGGATATTCAACAATAACAATGTTGTAGTCTATATGTCTAGCAAACTCACTAATTTCAGAAAGCCCGCACAAATCTTTCATGACACCAGCCTCCTCATGTAGTTTGTTCGCCAGTTCGTCTTGGATCCTGCGTCCATCCTTGATTTGTGAATACTTTTGATTTTTTTCTATTTTTGCCTTTGCTACAACTATTGCCATAGCCAAACATATGTTGTCATTATTGTTTATTTGTATAACACTTTTCTTTTTATACATGTCTGTTTCTGTTATTGCCTTCAATCTTACTCCTCCTTCTGGCATCCTTACACACACAAAATTAAAATCAATAAGTTCCATTGTCGCTCCTTCTTCGTCCATAAAGTTTTCGTCGTTTGATTACATTATAGATTCTAATCTAGTCAGTATATCTTTTAAATTGAAATCTTTTACTTTTATTAATTTTTGGTTTTGTACACTCCAAGTTGAAGGAATAGCACTAATACGTATTTGTATTAAGTCATTGTCTTTGTAAAGTGTTTTAAAGTCTTCAATTATAGATCCAATCATGCTTATGATACACTCTAATGGAAACTTTTTCACTTTTTGAGACATTGATTTACTTAATTTTATAGTATATACAGATTGACCCCACAGGTAGTTTGTGTTCAGTGTATATCATTATGAGTTTATATCCATTAAACTCAATTACTTGTGGCTCTACATATTTTCGTTGCTCAGGTTCAGAATAAAACCTTGCAGGGTCGGATAGTGCTCCCCTTGTAGTTGTTATGTTGTAAAACCTACTACCATTAGGCTTTTTTACACTAACTTGTTTTGCATTATTTGGAATGTTATATTTGCATCTCTGAGTTTGTCTAGGTTCCATGTGTGCACGCCATAGTCAATGGTGTTCGACATATATTGATTGGAATATAATTTTTCCAAAAAATATTTTTTATTTATATATAAAAATATGTATATATATATATATAAAATATTATATTATCTTTAATATAAAATTCATTTTTTTTCAAGTCTAAATTTAGCAGACAATACTCTGGAGCCTAATAAGGTCAGCCTTGATTTTGTATCTTTTCTCTTTTCTCAGTATGTCTGCCTTGTTTTTTTGATATTATTCTTTTGCTCTCATAAGTGTTTTCTCTTTATTTCTTCTCTGATATTATCTCATGCGTTCAGCGTGTTTCGCCCTTGCATCCTCTGAAGTATATGTAGGTTTTCTACCCATTTATATTATATATAATATAATTTT
>WBZZ01004628.1:160000-165000 GCA_019918135.1 Paulinella micropora
CCAGCGACAAGCCACCAAGAACGCGGGCACAGTGGCCGGGCTGAATGTGCTGCGAATCATTAACGAGCCCACTGCGGCCGCGATCGCCTACGGGTTGGAGCGCGGCACTGAGGACTCAGAGAAAAGGGTGCTGGTCTTTGATCTCGGCGGGGGCACTTTCGACGTGACGCTGCTGTCCATCGATGACGGTCATGTCAGACCGCACGCACGGGAGCTCATCATACATGTCAATCGTGCTCGTGGCAGGCATCTTCGAAGTGAAAGCGACAGCAGGTGACACTCATCTGGGTGGCGAGGACTTCGATTCCTGTCTGATGGATCACGTTATCAAGGCGTTTACTCGCCAACACAGGTAGAAGTGAAGTTGGAAACTTAAGAGCCCTGCTTGATCACCTTGGCAAATTCAAATCAGCGTTGGTTATGTTTGCTTGTGTATGAACTGCAAGGGTGAAGATTGATCCTGCCACCAACGCGAAAGCCATTCGGCGGCTGCGCACGGCCTGCGAACGCGCCAAGCGAATTCTCTCCTCTTCGGTCGAAACAACCATCGAAATCGAGTCCCTGTACGAGGGCATCGACTTCCAGTATAGACTGACAAGGTACCAAGTGCCTTCATGTCTCGAAAGAGCGGAAACTGCATGGACCCGAAACATACACATTCGTGCGTACAAGCATTCAAATCATTATTTTTACACACGCTTGCAAAGAATACATGTGTAGAAAAAAAATGCTGCTTCTTCCTGGTAGGGCCCGTTTTGAGGACATGTGCATGCATTTTTTCAAGTCGTGTATGGCCCCTATTGAGCAGGTGTGTCTCTATCTATCTATCTATCTATCTATCTATCTATCTATCTATCTATCTATCTATCTACCTACCTACCTACCTACCTGCCTACCTATCTACCTACCTTTCTACCTACCTTTCTATCTATCTATCTATCTATCTATCTATCTATCTATCTATCTATCTATCTATCTATCTATCCATCTATCTATCTATCTATATCTATCTATCTATCTATCTCTATCTATCTATCTATCTATCTATCTATCTATCTATCTATCTATCTATCTATCTATCTATCTATCTATCTATCTGTCTGTCTGTCTGTCTCGTGCCTTTTCTTCTATCCGCTTCTCTGTGTTGGATCGGCCTTCATGCAGCTTTGTCACCACACCAAGTCTTGAATATGACATATGCTATTGCCAAGGTGCTCAACGACGCCAAGATCACCAAAGATCGAGTGGATGATGTGGTATCTGAGACTTCGCAACATCGTTGTCATTTTAGTTTGCACTCCATGGCTGTTTGCCAATTGAAGAACCTGTCGTGTATCGATTTTGTTCCGTGCTGTGAATGAAGAAGTATGATATTGTACTGAGTTCATATTCGGTGGTTAAGGTGTTAGTGGGTGGCTCCACACGCATTCCCAAAATACAGCAGATGATCCAGGACTACTTTGATGGTATGTTACTATCCACCATCACTGCCACATATCTATCTGGCCATTCATGCTCATCTTCTTTGTTGCTCCTATATTGCAGGCAAACCTCCCAACAAAACTATCAACCCCGATGAGGCTGTAGCGTAAGCATTTATCTCCTCTTTATCATATCCGATAGCCTTTTCTCTCTCTCTCTCTCTCTCTCTCTCTCTCTCTCGCTCGCTCGCTCTCTCTGTTCTTGGGCCACGTCTTGTTGCTTCTCTTGTAGTTACGGCGCGGCAGTGCAGGCTGGCATCTTGACTGGCGTCACGTCGAACCTGACTGACGACTTCGTCTTAATAGACGTTGCTCCTCTTAGTCTCGGCGTAGAAGCAGCTGGGGGTCTGTGCATAGAAATATGATGTTCCCTTGGCCTCCTCGGTGCTGGGAGCCAATGTGTGTGTGCGTATGTGTTTTTGGGCGATTGAATGCTTACGCTGTCCATGTTTAGGCATGATGTCAGTCATCATTCCGCGTAACAGCACGATCCCAGCAGTGGCAAAGAAAATGTCTGATTTTGTGTCTTTTGTTCTCGCAAAGATTCGGCAATGGTGTGTTTGCAGGTACAGTACTAACGCAGACAACCAGACGGGTGTCGACATCAATGTCTTTGAAGGGGAAAGAGCAAGAGTAGAAGACAACACCCTTTTAGCTAAGTTTGAACTCGAGGTAAACTGTGTAATGTGTCTTCAGCACGAACATTCAAAATATGTGTGCAAGGGCATACCGCCAGCAGGTGCAGGTGTACCTCGCATCGAAGTTTCTTTCTCACTGGACGCCTCGGTCCAATCAGTTGCTGTACATATGTTCTTCATGCGCTCGTTCCTTTCTTCAGGGTATTCTCAATGTAAGTGCTGTGGAGAAGTCGTCTGGCCAAGAGCGCAAAATCACAATCAATTCAGACCAGGTAATTGTTAAATGCTTTCGTGTTAACATGATTACTACGAGGATTTTATGCTTACCTCAAGGTTCGGCTGAGCAAAGGCGAAATCGACAAAATGGTTAAAGACGCTGAGAAGTTTGCAGAAGAGGTGTTTCATGCATCATTATCGCTGCGATGCGGCTTACGACGCAACTATCAATTATGGGCTTGGTTTGACGTGCTGTAGGACTCTCATCATATAGAAAAAATTCAGAAAAAGAATCAGCTGGAAACCATGTGTCGGGAAATGAGAGATTTCATCGAAAACAAGGATAACAAAATCAATCTGAAGGACTATGAAACCATCAATAATGCACTGATCAACATTACGTCCTGGGTGGTACATACTCCCAAAGCGAAGATGAAGGAGTACAACGAACAGATCAAGTGGATCGAGGTCTTTTGCATTGTTGTCGCCCCTGCGTCAACTCCTGCTTTTTGCCTCAGGATGAGTTGGAGCCGATCGTTGCGGAGATTTTATCTGGAAAACGTTTGGCTGCAAAGAATATGGCGGCTACATTCAAGTCACTGAAGCGCAAGGAGACATTGCTGCTAGAAGCAGGTGAGGCTCTCACGGCCAAACGAATCAAGTTCGAAGCAGAACCTTGATGAGCGATCGTCGCTCTCTCTCTCTCTCTCTCTCTCTCTCTCTCTCTCTCTCTCTCTCTCTCCTCTCTCTCACTCTCTCTCACTCTCTCTCTCTCTCTTTCTATATATATATATATATATATGTATGTATGTATATCTATCTATCTATCTATCTATCTATCTATCTATCTATCTATCTATATATATATATATATATATAAGTCGTTAAGTGGAAAAAAAGTTTTTCAGATTTTCCTCAAAGTTTTGAATTTGTTTTCAAGGTGACAGGAGGGGTCCTCTGGAAGGAGAGTCAGACAGGAGGGGGGAGGGAGGGGGGGGGGAGGGGGGGGCGGGGAAAGATTGTTACCGTGATATAGTATTTAATAATAAAGAATAACATGAAGACTAAAAAAATCAGCGAAAAAAAAAATCTATGTCTGTGACAAATCTGAGACAGTATAATCTGAGTCGATATCGGTCAGGGGGGTAAGTCCAGATTTGAGAAGAGAAGTTTCCTGTGGTTTCGGGGTTTTTCGAGCCCTCACATAGTAACACTTAAATATGTAAAGTTTTACCAAAACAATTTCGGAGGATGCTGGCAATCAAGCCTTAAGCTTAGTCTAAGCTTAGTCATCTCTGGTCTTGTCGGAGGCTCTCAGTGTGGGAGAGATCGTGACAGGCATGGAATATTGGTATGCTGACTGTCGTACTGGAGGATCTGTACACTCGATAGTGACGAATGTAGTTTAATGAAGATCCGGAATTCTCACACTTTACCACACCTCTTCGGAGGAGGGGCGAAATAATGTGAGACTGCAGTGACAGGCCGGACAGAAGTACTGCCTAAAAAGCTTCTTTCGTTTTGACTTTACTAGTCCACCTTTACCACTTCCCTTCTAACTCTTACGCTTCCCACTTATCCCTACTAGCCTGAGTGGCAAGTTTCAAGCGGCCTGAGTCTACTATTAAAAGTTGATTGATGAAAAAAAAGCTCTCTGGCTGAACTTAGGCTATGATATTAATAGGTCACGGTTCTGAGCCTTTGTACCGTTGTAGTAGCTTTTCCATCACGTCGTCTTCCGGGCAGTTAAACGCCGGTTTGGACGCGTGGTAGACAGTACTAAACGTGACTAGCATGAGACTCGGGGGCTGGTCATGACTCTATCGGAATGAATACCGTACCGAACCGAATTATTAGTACATATCTGTTTTTTAGGGCATTTTAAGCGTTGGCCCGAAAATGGTTGCACTTTTTACGTAACTTGTTTTTAACATTATTTTGTTCAGTTTTTTTTTTAGAAAGCTGGAATGTTGAATTGTTGCGTAGAAGAATGATTGTCATTTTAACTTTTGAACTTTGAATTTGAATTTAAGTGAAAATGGTCCTGAAATGAAAAATATCAAGGTCAAAAAAAAATACATAAGTATTTTTTCTTTTTTTTTTGTGGACCCTTCTATAGATGTTGATCTTTGATAATTGACAATGATTTTTTGACAGCAATAAATGCCTTTTATACAGAGGTTCCTTAATTTTTGTTGCTTTTTCACCATTTTTTAGAAAAAAAATCCCGGGAACCCAATCATTTTTTTGGTGTGTGTGTCGGGGCCGGCTGCTCTAGGAAAAGATGCCAGAGGAAAGGGTTTCCCTGAGTGCATCAGCTATCTTTTACCACAAAGCGTGTTAAAGCTATCCAAGTATATACATAGTAACCTTGAGTATTTTTGATTGCTTATACAAAACATCTCTTGATACTTTTACTTGTAGGCTACAGACCAGCTGGGAGAAAACCACCTAATTTTTTTTTTGTCGAAACACGAAAACATCAAATTTTGTAGTTTGAGTATTATTTCTTGTACAGATGAATAGGTGAATCGTTTTGTACTATCATTAAACGTATTTCTCCAACTTTGTGTTTTTTATAAATGTCTGTGGAAGGCAAAAAATCAAAATCACAAAACCAGCATTTTTCTGGTTTTGGGGCCATATACATCTTAGTATTAATCAG